>VDFB02357079.1:11543-112207 GCA_007258455.2 Sequoia sempervirens | reverse complement strand
TGGAGTTGTCACCCTTTTTTCCCCATGGTGGCATTCTTGTGTGGTCGACCATGGGTCTAATTCCACTCATCGGATCGTCTGGATCCTTCTCAACATTGATAATCATTCCTTTGGGATTATTAATGTATATGCTTCTAATGATGTTGTGGAACGCTCTTTGCTCTAGCGTTGGATTGTTGATTCATTGCCAGTTGCTACCTAGTTACTATGTGGGGATTTCAATATGGTAGAGAAGGCGTATGACAAAGATGGCACCTTGCCATTCAGATGGACAGTTGGTGAAAGGGAGGCGTGGTTTTACATGCATAATAAATTGGGGCTTTTTGATCCCAATATTGGTCGTTGCCATTCTCATTCTCTCTGGCACACTTGGTGTAATTACAGAGTTGGTTTTGACTGAATATTTAAGCGCCTTGATCGTGCCATGATCTCGGCTCAATCTTTTTTCTCTTTTGATAGCTCTTCTCTCCCGATTAAGTCGTTAGTGGATGTGACCTTGCCAAACCACTTCCCCATTTCTTTTTGCATTGAATGGGAGACTCAACAGCCTTGCACGTGTAAAACTCATTTTTTCTAAACACGCCTTTAGTCTGCCACAAACCTACTCTAGCCCACATTCACAGAGTCTGAAATTTGGAGTGCAGGCCATCTCATCATACAGGCTGGATTAATTGGTGGAATGATGCTATCACTCATACGACTAGATTTTTGCACATTTATGGGTGCCAGCTGGTTATCTTTCATCGGCAGTCTTATGAGGCTACCACCGCTGACCTCCGCTCAACTACTGAGGCTTTGGCGGCAAGCCCTTTTTCTTCATCATTGCAAGTCAAGGTGGCAGAATTAAGGCACAAAAAATAAGTTGCAAATAGCTATGCTGCTAGAGGTGAGCAAATCAAAGCCCGGTTACATTGGTTAAAAGTTGGTGATCGTACCTCCAAAGAATTTTTTTGGCTCTGCATGGCAAGCACTCATCCCAGGCATTAAAAAAATTAAAGATGGCTTCTAGGTGCTTTCTAAGCTTCCTGACATTCTCCAGGCCTTTGTGCATCATTATGAGCAAGTATTCACTACACAGGAACCCACGCCTGTGCGACAGCAAGCCCTTCAGGATTGCCTTGCTATGGTGCCAAATAAGCTTTCTTCAGCTCAAAAAAAAATTTGTGATCAATTGTTAACAGTTGATGATCTCAAAGAGGTTGTCCATTCCATGGCTAATGATAAAGCCTCGGGGGTTGATGGGTTCCCTTGCAAATTCTACAAGGCCCTGTGGGACTGTATTAGGCACGATCTGCATCATGTTTACTTAGAGGCTTTTCATGCTAATTCTCTAGGTAACTTAATTAACAAAGGCAATATAAAATTCATACCTAAGTCTAGTGACCCAAAAGACATTTGCAACTGGAGTCCTATCACGTTTCTCAATGTCTCCTACAAGATTATCGCCAAGGTTTTGGCTCTAAAGATCTGCCATCTTCTACCTCAAATTGTGTGCCTAGAGCAAACTGGGTTTATCAAATCCAAGTTTATTCTAGATAATATTATTGTTGTTTGGGAAGGCATGGAATGGGCCAGACGTTCAAACCAGAAAGCCATGTTCATTAAAATTGAATTTTCCAAGGCCTATGACCGTATTGAATGGCCTTTTATTCTTGCTATGTTGCAAGCTTTAGGTTTTTGGCTCAACTTCATTCAATTAGTTTGAATGCTCTTTGCGGATGCCTCAACTTCCATCACCACTAATGGTCGTCAATCCTCTGCCTTTGGAATTTTTTGTTCCATTCAGAAAGGGTGCCCGCTTGCTCCCTCTTTGTATGTGCTTGTTGTTGAGGATTTTGGCTACCTCTTGGCCAACGTGGCTTCCCAGCAGCGTGTCAAGGGCATCTCTCTGCCCAACTCTCAGGCTCAGCCGGTTAATGGCCATTTTTCAAATGACTCATTCCTCACTCTTCTGGAAGAAGAAGATTCCATTGTTGCATCCCTTGAGTGCCTTAATACCTTTTGTCTTGCTTCTAGTTCTACCATTCAGTTGCACAAAACTTTGTGCTACCGATAGTCTATCTTTCCTTCTCCTCCTTCGTTGCAGCAATATGGTTGGAAGTGGATTGGGCCAAGAGAAATTTTTTGGTTTTTGGGAATTCCTTTTACTTTTCAGGCATCCCCAGTCAAACTTTGGTAAGTTGTGCTCTCCAAGGTTGAGTAGAATCTTTCTTATTAGATTACCAAGCCCCTCTCTTTGGCGGGAAAATTTTAGGTGTGCTCCAAAGTTTTAGCGGCTACCTATGTCTACTACTCTTCTTGTTGGGCCCCTTCCAAAGCTGCCTATGGTAAGCTTGAGAAGTTGCTTAGAGATTTTCTTTGGGCCTCCTCTGAGTCTCACAGAGGGTTTCACTGTGTGGCTTCAGAATTTTGTTGCCTTCCCAAAGATTTGAGAGGACTTGGGTTGCTCTCCACTCAATGGCAAGGGACTGCTTTGTGTGTTAAATGGATTATTTGTGCCCTTACTGGGGACGAGGCCTAGAAAATTCTTCTTAGACATAGTATTCAATCTGGCTTCCCTGTCCATAGACCTGCCTGGAAGGGGATTGGATTTCAAACCCTTTTGGTCATGGAAGAACCAGTTCAAGTTGTTGGGACATTTGTGGCCAAAAGTATCTAGCAAGCCTGGGAGGCTGTCAAACCCTAGCTCCATTGGGTTGGCTCTGGTTTTCGAGATGGGCTCTCTCTCAACCAGCAAAATATTTGGTGGTTGCCTCTTTTTGCTTGTAATGGTCAACTGTTGGCTAAGTCGCCTTGGCTTAAGATGCTCATAGTTCACAAGAAGGGTATCCAGACCCTGCAACAGATATTTCATAGATCCACCATGCATATTATGTTGTGGGAAGTTTTTTGTGCCCAGTACAGGCTTCATACCTAGGACGGTGCTACTTATGATGGTCTGGTGAATGATATTCCTACATAAATGCTTCATAAGGTTGGAATTCAAAGGACCAAACCTTGGTGGAAAGACTGGAAGTGGTATCCAAACACCCCTTTCAGGAACTACAAGCCTTGGCTTGGTTACAGGTGGCTTTCACCACACTTTCCTATGATTCAGAGTTTGAACCAGAGGTGGCTTCTTCAATCTCTCGCTCATATTTGGTGTAAAATATTTGTTGCCACTTGGTCTACAAGTATTGAGCCGAAACTTGCCCACTTTGCTTGGTGTATTCTTTTCCAAGGCTTGCATGTAGGTTCTCAGCTTGTTCACCTGGGGGTCCAAGACCCTCGTTGCCCTTTTTGTGGGCAAGCTAAGAGTTTTAAGCATTTTTTCTGGTTTTTTCCTAGAGCTTAGCAACTTTGGACATGGATTCATGACTTTTTTTAGCCCTTTAGGCCAGAGCCTTTCTCCTGGCATATGGTGTTGCTGGGAGATTCTCCCAGATTTCCTACAAAATTCACCCAACTTTGGCACACTTTCAGGGTGGAAATTCTCTTCAATATTTGGAAAGACATAAATGCTTTCATATTTTCACATACTCAAATGGATATTCATGTATCTTTGTATGCTAAAGCTATTATTTTTTCTAATGTGCTTCTATAGGTTCAGGTGCAAGCTAACAAAGTTGCACTTGAATTTGTTCACCTTCAGGTTCTCCTGGATCACTGGGGTAATGCCTCTTGTATTTTTGCTTGGGTCCCTACTTCGCCCACCTCTTCCCACGGCTGGTCGCCCTTGAGGGGTCGGCAGCAGAGTGGCTCTGCACATCCCCGCTCCTAGCATCCGCTTTGGCGGGATTCTCGCACTCCTCGGCAAAACCGTTCTCCTCCGCCACGGGCTAGCCAGGGGTGGCCTTCTGGTGCTGCTTCAGGGAGCGGTGATGGCGGTTCCGAGTGGCCCTTTGATGACCCTCCTGCTTCTGGCTCTGGTTGGCCAGCTACTAGTAAAAAAAATTTACGTCTAGCGCTTGCAATCTCATCCCGACATGAGGAAGAAGATAAAGAGAAAAAAGATGTTAATGATGGTTGGGGTCCTCCTCCTGACATCACTCCAGACCCTGCTAATGTATGGGGGAAGAATATGGATGACAGAGACCCTCTTGGCTCTGTTGGCACTGCTCTGGCCGCTTAGTGGCCTTTTCTAATTGTTTTGTAATCTTGGACTTTTGGGCTTGGCCCATGTGATCTTTGGGTTTTTTTGGGCCCTGCACATATGACTCTCAAGGTGTTCCTTTTTACCACCCATATTTTTTTTGTGAATATGTATCTTTATCTTTAATTAATATAGATAACTTCCTATTCATCAAAAAAATTGACCCAAAATCAATAGAATGCCACCTAGGGCATCACTCCAAAAACCACAAGTTGCCTCCCTTGCTCTCAAAATCCACATTATACAACATAATAAACTTATTCATGCCATTCCACCAATTATTTACAAGATTCATTGGTGGAATGGCTTAATTCCTCATTTTTAGCCTATTAAACCCTTAAACTCTGTATTTCTAGCCGCCTACAAAAAAATACCATAAAATATTTGTTTCTTTATAAAATCAACTCACACAAAGCCCAAAATGATCTTAACACATGTATTTACCTACTTCCATTCACATTTAGTCAAAAACAACCTGTACATGCAAGTACAGGGGTCTACAACAACACTTTTACCAGAAAATTTCAGAGAATACAGAGTTTTTTTATTATTTCAACTTCAATATAGTCTCACATTATTTGCCTCGAGTTGTGTGTGGATATTTTAAACACCAAGACACAAAAAATAACTCACAAAAATGACTAACCACCCTTTGGACTCCAAAATGACCGTTGGTATTCCAATTGTTACATTTTTGTAATTTTTCACATTGACAACTTTTCCTAGATTTTGCAACTTTTAACAAGAGGAATCCAAACCAACCAAAAGGACTCAATATATTATAAATGGTCTACTATGACCTTACTTTCATGACTCTTCACATTCCCATTTTGCATTTGTGCAGTTTGACAATATGACAACATTTCACAAGATTGACAATTTTTGCAATATTTGACATATGACTCAAAAATTACCACCTAGGCCTCAAAACTGACACAAACAAGTTCAACATGGTCTATTAGACCTTATTACATGATTAAAACACCATAATTAAACCAAAATTCCAATTTTTACTCATGGAGGCATATAATCCATCAGGTGCTCCTACACCAATCACCCTTCCAGAAATTAGACCGCTTTTAGATAACAAACCATATCCTAGTTGGTATGATGCATCTAAATTATATCAATACCATAAAGTTCTTGGAAATGATACCAAGTGTTGTGTGTGATTGAGACACATGATTCAGGACCACATAAAAAATGATAACATCTGTCTCGATAGTTAAAAGCAAAATCTTAATAAGTTTGTTGCTAAACCTAACAACCAATTGTAGATCTACACAAATCCCTTTCCATCATATTATTCCAACTTCATTACTACTTCCTCTTCTTCTACACCATCTAATGATGTCACATATGTAAATATGGTGTCCATCACTCCAATATCCCCTTCAAGTCAGAAGGCTAAGATACCTGATATATCTTTTTATGCATAATGATCTGTCCTACTGTGGAGAGTATACACCCCTCTACATTCTTGCTTAGGTCAATGGTAACATCATCATTGGCGTTATGGTTGACCCTAATAGCAGGTTCAATATTGTCACCGAGGAGACAATCTTCATTAATGGTTTTCATATGAAAAGATATGATGAGTGCAAGACTACCATCTGTATACAAGATGGTTTTTCTCTCTCCCTTTTGGGATCCATTTCTATGTCAGTCCTTATTGGACCTAAATCTATCTCTACGACATTCTTTGTGATACAAGAGTTTGACTTTTTCGGGGTGAAGCTAGGAATTCTATGCTCGTTTCCATGAATGTAGTCTCTTTAGTTGTCTATAAGTGTCTAAATTTTCCTCATGAGGGCACAATGTAAACTATCCAAGACACAGGGTATAAACTGCTAGTGTCATGTGGGGTTTTCTATCTTGGCCACTTATGGCCTACTCTGGTGGGAACCATGTTGCCCCATGGTGACTTGTTATACAAAGTATATTGTAGATACAAGACCAAGAGTTGAGTGCTTTATTTAGTCCCACCTCCTCCTCTCAACCTGCTCCTATGCAACAACGTGCTTCTTCTTCTAAGACTTCCTCATCAGGGGCTAAAGGCAAGCACACTCCCTTAAGTAGACCTTCTCATCCTTCCAATACCTCACAACCTTTAGTGGTGCTTTCCATTCCTTTAAATGTGCCTAGAATGGGAAAAGGAAAGGCCCATATGTTGATGAAGTTGAAACCCCATGTTTTCAAACTTCCTATTCTTCTTGATATCCCTCACCCTACTATATATAACAAGGGTGACAAATCCTCTATGTCTGATCCTTCATGTGTGGTTCTAACATCTTGATCCCTAAGTTTCCCTCATATTCCTCCCCTACCCAAAATGCACAAGTAGGAAAGGCACC
Source organism: Sequoia sempervirens (assembly GCA_007258455.2). Lineage (NCBI taxonomy): Eukaryota > Viridiplantae > Streptophyta > Pinopsida > Cupressales > Cupressaceae > Sequoia > Sequoia sempervirens. Next base: position 105,721 of record VDFB02357079.1, on the reverse strand, counting down.
TATAGTCGAGGTTAAGGATCCTTCACCCATCATCCTAGTACCTCCTTAGGCTCTTGTTCCTAGTCCCCATCACTGTTGGAACCAAATTGCATGTGAGCATAAGCATTTTCAATGTGTGATGGTGAAGGAACGCAATGTCATGCAAAAGGTTGTGGATAAATCTTTTGTCTCAATTCCTCTGTCTTCTTCCCTTTATGCTCCTACTTTTGTCTTGCTTTCAGTCTCTCTAAGAGACGTGAATGAAACTCATCCTGAGAGGGTGCAAGTATTCATTGCACCTTCTTTAGAACTGCCACTCCTCACCTCCTTACCTAATGTTCCCCTACTTGTACAGTCCAAAGATATGTCTCACACAAAGGTCATACCTAGTGTGGCCCTATTTGCTCCTCCCACATATCAAGACCCTAACCTGTCATCCAAGTGTAAGATTGAGCAAGACCTTATCCCTGAATCCTATCATAAGAAGTATGCTCCTTCCACTTCTCTTTCTTATTTTGTCCTTATCATTGAGGATATCCCTTCTTCACCAAATTTTGTCACTACTCCTCCTTCAAAGGTTCATACTGAGGCTTCCACTCTCTCACAACCTACAATCAAGTCACCACATTCCTCTTCAGAGAAGTGTATGTTTGACTCTCTGGAGGATATTCTAGCATTGTCAACTACTTTCATAAAGTCATTAACACTTGACACACATGAACTAGTAGATAGGGATATTGAAGCAGCCACATCTTTATCCCTCGCTACAGGTGAGACACTTGGTACCATCCTAGTCGTTTTGCTGCGAGCTCACCCTCCTTCCCCCTATGATCTATATTGGGAGGAGGATGACTTGTTGGAAATAATTGGCTAGAGTATTACCTTTCATGTTTTTAGATTATAATTTATTTGTTTGTCTATTTTCCCCCGTACTTGTCTATATATGTCGTAGTCTCTCCTAGATGACCCAAGATACCCTTGTAGATACTTGGATACAGTGAAAATGACCTTTTGTGCACTTATTCTATTTGTATCATCATTCTTCTCTTTGTCATATCTTGATTTTCAACATTTGGGGATGATGAAAAGTGTTAGGGGAATTTAGGCCTTCTTCCATATTGACCCAAAATTTTATTTTCACTGTCTTCATGTGTTCCTTCTTCATGATCTAAAATATTTGGGGACATGATGAGGATTCATTCAAAGTTATATAAATGTTGTCAATATGAATCATACTGACTCTAAAAATCCCCTTATCTCTAGACCTATTATGTCTCTCTTATGATAGGACCCTAAACAAAATGTGTTCCTTTGTGTAACACAAGGAAGGGCACAGACTATCACATTATTATTACAAATATTTTATCTCATGTCTCTTTTCAAATCATGTCTGAATTCAATTGTCTTATTTATCCTCTAGCATAAGGGTAACACACTAGACTCTACCTTTGTGATTGTTCGTGTCTCTCTTCTATGGCTAGATCCTACAATGTAATTTTGTAGCAACCACAAGCTGATTGGATTGTCATATGGTCTCTAGCATAACATAACTTGCTACCCATATATATCGACGATGTCTTATGTCTATATAATATTTGATGTCTAGATCTTCTCTTTTTGCCTAACATGTTTGTGGAGATACAACTTAATCATTCTAATCAGGATTGACTCGAGTCTCTTCCCAAAGGGAAACTCTACATGGATAGAAGAATCTACTTCCCCTTTGCATCTTGGGTATAAAACTTTCTCCCTTTTTACTTTATTTTGAATTTCCTCTTGGACACATATGCTCACTAAAGTAGGGGCAAAATGTTATGTCAAAAATTGCACCCCATGCAATTTCACATTCCATATGCTTTTCTCTTTAGACAGACTAAGATAATTATATTCCCCCTCAACCTAAAACCATTTCTGACCACCTAGTGCACCCCTTTCCTCGACTGCTAAGTTTGATTTTTCCATGGACTAATGTGCACCACGAAGACGTTTGTGCACCGTGCTAGCATCCCACAAAAATTTGTGATGATTGTTGAGAGGTTACACTTGTCGTGTTTTGGCAGTGTAATGCTTCTAGCAGCCTATAGTCGCATCAAGAATCACTTAGGTTGGTTGTTTGGACCAAAAATTCTCTCTCTTTTCCAAATAATTCATTCACTCTTAATTCAATCATCATTTTATATGCTTGAACTTCTTCATTCTTGCTCTCTTTCTCTTGGAAATATAGATAGAACTCTTTCTTTCCCAATTTGCATAATATTTTCTTGAGCAAGTGCTAACTTTCTCCATCTTTATACACACATATCTCACAATAGGATTGTCTACAGCTTTCAAAGGAGGCTCCATTGTTGCAACATTGGTTCTTCTTCTTAGGAAGTTTTTTTCATCTTGGAGATTTCTTGTGGCTCCTTCATTGCACCAATGGGCTTCGCTTTTGGTGCTCGTATGGGGTGACTCTTCAGGAATCTTTCTTTAATATTTTATCTCTATATTTGATAAGCATATCCAGTCTTCTTCATATTTTTCATGTTTATTATTAATTTTATCATCTTGTCTAAGGCTTTTACATTGAGGTGGAAACAACAATACGAGGGTTTGACTGAGGCAAACTCCTAAACAACCACCACAATGTCTCTCTCTGGTCTTATGTGTGTAGGTGTAGGTGTAGGTGGAAGGATCTCTCAAAGCGAGCTTGAACGCCCTTGGACACTCCTAGTGTAATCTTGAACCTTTCCACATTGCTTCTATATTTTATTCTCATTTAATATATTTCAGCACCTTTAATTTTGTACATTCAATTCATCTTACATCTAAATTTACATTTGAAAACTCACACATAACATTTCTATGTCTTTTTGTGATGTCTCTAGTTTTTGTCCGTATGGGACGACAACACGGCCGTGTTGTCATCTGATAAACATGCTATCATTTGACAATTATGTTGTCGTCCTAGGTAGAGAGCTCATCAAGCCATCCAAGAGACCTTTATACCCTGTTCTGTCAATTTATGATATCTAAAGGTTTTGAATAATTTATATGCTTCATTAAATTCACACTTCTTCTATACCAATTCACTTGAGCCATGTCAATTAAGGTAGGGGAAAGAAAGTTTTCCCCTTGAGATCTTGTCATCTTGAGGGTGAAAGAATTCCTCCTCTATAATTAGCTATTTGAATACAGTTATCCATGGATAAGAAATAGTTGGTCTGCTCTAAAAGGTATTTTTAATTTTAGTCATGAACCAACTCCACATGTCTTCGAGAGAAACTCCTATGCCAATATATCCAGTGATGGTCTCATGTTTAACTTCACACCATTCAATCAAAATCCAATGGGGATGAGGCACAAGTCATGTAATTAAAACTCAATTTTGTGCAGAGCTAATTTAGAACTTGAAATGGTGCAAAATATTTCCAAAATATCTGGAGTGCATGTCACTTTAGAGGCCAAGTATTCAACAAGAAACATATTTTTATCAATAAAATGAGATTTGAGGACCTTGGACTTACCTAGAATGGAAATTCCATGAATGAGCTTAGTGGATAGAGCATGTTGAAAAATATAGTCAAGAGCATTAACAACTAAAACATACAATAATGGGGTTAGGAGGTAACCTTAACAAATATATTTTTGTAAAGGAAATTGAGGGGAGAGGGATATATTTGTTGGAATCAAGGAACACTAAGAGGGGGGGTGAATCAGTGTTCTACAATTTTTAACTTTATTAATCTGATCTCTAAAGAACTTATAACATTCAACCAAAAGAAAGATGCATTAACATAAGACAAACAACCACAACACCATAACAAAAGGATTTTTTACGTGGAAACCCTGTTAGGGGAAAAACCACGATGGAGGTCAATCCACAATATGATCTGAGTAATACTCAAAATGAATGTTTACAAAATAGGAATGCACTTGCATTCAAGCACACTGCTTAGAGCTCACTGCTCAAAAACAGAAACGCTTACTACCTTACAATCAATGTCAAAAGACAACTAGAGTGGTGAACTATGAAATAGCATCTACAAATGTCTGAGAATAGTTCTAGTTAAGCACATTAATCGCTTTCTTGACCTTTTGTCTGATTCTTCTCTTCTACTATGTTCTGCTTTAACTCGCATCACAAATCCTTTATTGCACAAGTGATACTGTGCATAATCTCTCTACAATTCTTTCGATATTCACAACACACATCAACACACTTCGTACATGGATCAAAATGATATAAACAATCGCTTATATATATCCACTACTAAGGATTTAATCGCTACATGTCAGCTTCAATAAAACATAAAATATTTACAAACTGTCGACTCAATCCATAATTAATTTTCAATGCATACCAACCAAAGTCGGCCACAACATAGTGAGGACCCAAATCAACATGATTGAACACAAAAACACTTAAAAAATTACTCCTTGAATATCCGTGACACGCTACATTCACTTAGTCGGCCTTCTTGCACTGATAAACAAAAAATTAATCAACCGAATCTTCTAACTTGCACACAAAGCGATACAAGGCTCTAAGATTCAAGGATAACATAGATCATACATCGAACAACGTTACCTAAGATCCACAACTTAAAGTGATAATATAAAATTGCATATGAATAAATGAACACAATTTTGTCGGATGCTCTGTTCCAGTTTGACAATTAATCACAAAACTTCAATCTAACTGTCGGTATGATCAAATGTTGACGTGCGGATTGAATCACTGACTAGGGTTGCCATCAATGACAACACCACATGATTTGTGAAATGTATCTTTCCAACAATCTCCCCCTTTGGCATTGATGGCAACACTTAGTGAAAAATGACTAAGTATCGGATCAGTACCAACATGAATACACTGCCAACCTTCAAAACTTCAAAAATGCAACTCCCCCTAATATTATTAAGGAATTTTTCATTGTCCCATTCTCCCCCTTTGACATCAATGGCAAAGGAAGGAAATCTGCATACTAAATTTCTATAAACAAATTGTACAAACATGCCTCACTAACTTACATAGACTTGAATAGATTTGCAAAATTGGTCTTCAATAGGCTCAAACTAGTGTCCCAACCCTTCTTGAGACTCTCCAAGATAGTCATGTGACCACAAAATAGATAAGATTGCATCTCTGCAGACTCAAGGTTCACCGGATCACTGACCGCCAAGGCTTCTTGCGCTTCCTTCAATGCACTCAACATTGTTTCCATCTTCAGACCAATTAGGCCTCTAAGCTCACATGCTCTTTCCACAATTCTATCATTATCATGCTTCAAACTCTTTATATTTTCAAGTAGGGATATAACTTGACCTTCTTTCTTTCTAACAAAAATAGTTAAAGGATCAAAGGATTCAGGAATATCAGCTAACTATTTCTCATGATCCTTAATCTTCTTCTCATTGTCCTCGGTAAATTTAGACAAAGATAAACATGACTTATAGATCTTTCCTCCTTCAGATAGTGCACTTTGAATATTCTTCACACAGGTAGCTAATAATGATTTGTCATTAGTAGTCATGCACTTTACCCTATTGAACCTTTTATCATCAAATTCCTTTTGTACCTTGTCCTCAACTGACTTCTCAAGGGACTCAAAATGAGTACTTATAGAATTAATAAGCTTCTTCAGCTCTCACCAGAGGGAGAACCAAATGGATCCTTAACATGAGAAGGCATGATTCTCGCCAAGATGTCAGATGCAAGATTCACTAGCTCACTATCCTCAGTGTGAGAATTCAACAATTCTTCCCTAGCCTTCACCTAAGCAAATGATGCAACTTTCAATTTCTGAATCAGACACAAAGTAGCCAAATTAATAGGACCTTCACCCAAATCAAGGTCAAACTCTTCCTGTTGCTCTTCTATAAATTTCTTCACTACCTCTGTAGTGTCTCTTGCTTCCACAGGAACTTCCTTTACTTCAACCTTCTTTTCTTCAATCAGTATTTCCTCAGCTACAAATTCTTGTTTGTCTTTAGGAATCTCAACTTCTTCAGCTGTCACATCTTCAGGAGCTTCAGTCTCCATAGGAACTTCTGCATCATCACATCAAGAGGAATCTAAGTGTCCTCAATTGTATCTTCTTTTCCTTCTTCAACCACTGGACCAGATGCAATATCTCCATCATGACCTTCTTTAGAAACAACATTGATTATGTTCTTTAACAAAACTTCCTTTAGAATTCTTTTAGTTTCTTTTGCTACCTCTTCAGACCAACCAATCATAAGCTTGTTTACTCTTGTTTTTCTCTTGAAATCCCTTTTAGCTTCATTGATAATATTCTTCATCTCTTTAATAGACATCACCGTACATAGATCAGCAAGTATCCGTTCTCTCATTTGATCTTCTTCAATTCTTGCATTCACTCTCCTCATTTCCAAAACTTCATATAGACCTTTGGGTAACTCAGACATGATCTCAACGAGAGTCAAATTGAAAACATTCAAATACTTTATTGTTGCTTCTTCAAGAATTCTTTGACCAACACTATCAAAGGTATCATACCATTCACAAAGTGGCCTAATATTGCTATCCTTAATCAAGGCTTTTTCCACTTCTTCTACAGACATACCTGATTTGTCAGTTTTCATCCTTTTCTTTGCCTTTTCTTCACTGGAGGGCTTGTCCTTAGTGACTATTGTTGCCTTTGTTCCCTAATGCTTAATTTCTCTCACTTCTTCATTAGATTTTTTTTCCTCATCTTTTGAAACAACGGTATAGACTCTTGTGCTCTTCTCCTTCTTCCTTTTACTGAATGTTTTGACTTGAGCTTTCACAGGGCTTGATTTCACTGTAGAACTAGATAAGGGTGCAGAAATCCTTGTTGATCTAGATTGGGCAGAGGATGTTGTCGGACTAGTAGATTCAATTCTAATAGGCTCTTTTTTAGCTTGTTCTCTCTTTCTTCTAGCTTCTCTCATGACTTTTGTAGATATACCCATGCTCTCTACAAAGGCTTCCACTTCTTTTCTTACTCTCTGAATTCTCATTGGCTTCTTCAACTGCTCATGTACTTGCATATCTTTTTCTTCATAGGTTCCAAACCTCTCTTCAGTTGGATCTCGGGGTTTACTCAACAAATGTTGTGCATATAGTTTCAAGATGTTCTCCTCAACTTCATATCCCATTGGCATAATCCAGACCATTCTAGGATCTACGAATTCCATCAAGCATTGATCAATGTCAACCTTAAAGTAGATAGTGACCTTGTACTTCTCCATAATAGACTTAGGGATTCTCTCTCTTGCTTGCATCTCACTCTGAAAACTCTTGAAATATCCCCAGATAACAGTTTTCCTTGTCTTACTATCACCAACTTTGTGCAAGATATCTCTAATTTGAACAACTACCGGTTTAAAGCTTTCCATTATACTTTTCCAAATCCCAGAACTTAATTCATAAAGTAGAAGAACAGACACAACAACATATTACCATACTTAAAGGAATTCTTCTTATCTTTCTTGATCTTACCAAGATTCTCTATAAGTTGACTCCAGAGTAACTCACATAGATCATACTCTACATTCTCCTTCACCATCTGATATGTTGCATAGATAGTTGTACCAGATATAGAATTATCCTAGTTGGAATGATATATCTTGTAACCAATTACCATAGATGCAAATCTAACATCCACTTCAATAATATCATCAATTGTCATAGCTCTTTTATCAAACATTGAACCGGTTGCATCAGTAATTGTTTGATTCTTCACGGACTTCAAGATCAGCAACCCACTAGAGGAATTTAAACCAGTAATAGCACTTATGGCTTCTTTTTTAATCTTAAAATGTTGACTCAACCACATAAATTCAACATGAACTCGGCTCAAAATATATCGGACCCACTCGTTTTCTTCAAACACGGGAAAATTTACAATCTACATGAATTTCTTCTCCTCTAAGGTTTTGAATTCAAGTTTAACATAGAAATCCTCTCCCACAAGGTGATTGGAGTATAAATTCAACAATTGCAAGCTCCCTAACTCCTTAATATTTGCATGAATGTATGCCCTAATGTCTTAAATATGTAAGACATTGTATGGAATGGATGAAAATGCACCTAAGGGCTTTGTCTCAATAGATTTGAAAGGATTCCACTTGAATTTTGGATGGGGTATATCCTTGATATCAACTACTAATGAAGCAACCATTTTTACAAATTCACAAGTTCACAAGTTTTCCTGATAAACACCTTTTCGGTGGATTAGGGTTTGATCGTTGAATCTCCTTCACACTTGAATCTTTGCCAAATTTTGCCAAATTTTGCTTCAGAGCTCTCCAAACTTATTCTCAAGGTGCAAAGTGACAAATGAAGAATACAAATGACCTTTTATCATTCACACACCTAACTTTTTGTCGCAATAAATGCTTTTGCCCTAACTCATCTGGATACCTAGTTTCCATACTCTGTGAAGGATAAATCTTTTGTGGACCTTCAACTCTACATAAGTACTCTCTCCAATTGTTTCAACAGCATTTGTAGATCATCAATGCAATCACTGCACTCATCCATATCCTGGTACCAACCACCGGCAGGGGGTTTGAAGGATTTTCTTGATAGCTCCCCCTAGGCCAGAGCCCTAAACTAATTCCCAGAGGAATTACCAGCACCAAATTCTGGTGTGAAACCATTTCTTGCAACAAAAGGACTCTTCTTCACCCAATCTTCTTAATTTGCCTCCTTATCTCATCTGTAGTGACTTTTTCTTTTCCCTTTTCATCCTTCTGCATGTTTCTCCCTTGATTTACTGGACCCTTTCTGCTTCTGCAAAATCTAGCAATGTGATTGGATTTATTGCAATTGTAACACACCACATTTCTTTGTCCAGACCAGTTGTTCCATTGTTTTTCTCTTGATTTGCACTAGTTAGCAATATGGCCAAATCTATTGCATGTATAACATCTGACATCTCTATACATGTTGTTCATCATATTTCAGCATTCATTTGACTTATGACCATACTTATTGCAATTAAAGCACTGGCCTGAGAATGATGGACCACTTGGATTCATTCTACTTCTACATTGAGTAGCCATATGATCAAATTTATTACAAACAAAACAATAACCATTGAACCTTTGATCATTAGGTTGTTTTACCAGATACCTTCTAGATTTTCTCATCTGATTTCCTTGCCTAAATCTCCTTTGTTCAGATTAGGATCATTCTCCTTTATCATATCCAAGAGTTCGCTTGTCACTTTCAATCCTCTGACTTTTAATCAGTTCATCAAGCTTGGCTGAGCTAATCTTGAACTTCTCCTTGAATTCATTTGTAGTAGCAAGTTCATCTTTGAGATCAATAATCTACTTCTTAAGCTCTTCTTCATTATTTCTGGATTGTTCCAATTCAAGCTCCAACTAATTAAATCCATCAGTAATTCGATTGCATTCTTCATATTTTTCTTTCAAGGATTGAGTAAGCTTCTCTTCATTCTTCTTTTTGTTTTCAATCTCCTTGGTCATCCTCATCATAATATATTCCATCTCATGCTTTAGGACTACATTATCTTTGGAAAACTTTTCACATTCCTCGGTCTTTTCCTTCAGGGCTTGACTCAGTTGTTCATCTTCAATGCTTTTACTCTCTTTCTGCTTGACCTGATCACAGAGTTCCCTTCTCTTCTCCCTGGACTTATTGATTTTATCTTTGAATGACTCAATGAATTTCTTAGCTTTCATGAGATTTGCTTGCAATTCCTAGACTTCAGATTTTGACTAATCAAGATCATCTAGGGCCACCAAAATTTGTTGTTGAAGACTGTTTGAATCCATTGAAACACTTTCCAAGATCTTCCCCAAGTTGTTAAACTTCTTCTGAGGAACTAGGCTCTGATACCAATTGTTGGAATCAAGGAACACTGAGAGGGGGGGTGAATCAATGTTATACAATTTTTAACTTTATTAATCTGATCTCTAAAGCACTTATAACATTCAACCAAAAGAAAGATGCATGAACATAAGACAAACAACCACAACATCATAACACAAGGATTTTTTACATGGAAACCCTATTAGGGGAAAAACCATAGTGGAGGTCAATCCACAATATGATCTGAGTATACTCAAAATGAATGTTTACAAAATGGGAATGCACTTGCATTCAGGCACACTGCATAGAGCTCACTTCTCAAAAACAAAAAGTTTTATTGCCTTACAATCAATGTCAAAAGACAACTGGAGTGGTGAACTATGAAATAGCATCTACAAATTCCTGAGAATAGTTCCAGTTAAGCACATTAATCACTTTCTTGACGTTCTGTTTGATTTTTCTCTTTTGCTTTGTTCTGCTTTAACTCGCATCACAAATCCTTTATTGCACAAGTGATACTGTGCATAATCACTCTACAATTCTTTTGATATTCGCAACACACATCAACACACTTTTTACATGCATCAAAATGATACAAATTGTCGACTCAATCCATAATTAATTTTCAATGTGTACAAACCAAAGTTGGCCACAACATAGTGAGGACCCAAATCAACATGCTCGAACACAAAAAAACTTAAAAAATTACTCCTCGAATATTCGCAACACACTACATTCACTTAGTCAGCCTTCTTGCACTTATAAATAAAAAATTAATCAACCGGATCTTCTAACTTGCACACAAATCGATACTAGGCTCTAAGATAACATAGATCATACATCGAACGACCTTCCCTAAGATCCACAACTTAAATTGATAACAAAAAATTGCATATGAATCGATGAACACAATTCTGTTGGATGCTCTGTTCTAGTTTGATAGTTAATCACAAAACTTTGATCTGACTGTCGGTATGATCAAATGCTCACGTGCAGATAGAATCACTGACTAGGGTTTCCATCAATGACAACACCGGATGACTTGTGTAGTGTCTCTTGCCAACAATATTACCAATAATTTTGGCATTAGAATCCATTGATAAAATCCTAATGTGATTACATATCATGAGCCTGGACCTCTTGAACATCTTAGCATATTAAGGGTATAAGGTCAACAAATATGATCATAAGCTTTATCAAAGTCAAGTTTGATGATTAATACATCTTGGGAATCTTGTTGATCCCACTTATTTGTTTCCAAAGAAAGGAGAAAGTTATCTAAAATAAATCTACCACTTAGGAAGCTAGTGTGCTCTAGCTTAACAATCTCTTAGGTGATAAACTTTGTTCTCTATGCCAAAGCTTTGGCAATAATTTTTTAGGAGGTGTTGAGAAGAGTAACAGGCCTAGACATCCATTCATAGTGTCTTCATATTTTTCTTTTGAGATGATCTTGATTAGCCCTTGACTAATAGATGCCCCTAACGAGCCCATTTCAATGGCTTCAAGATAAGCATGGTAAAACTCTTCATGAATGTGAGGTCACAAATCTTTGTAAAATTATACAAAGAGATCATCAATAACTGGGCTCTTCTCCAAAGCCATAGAGTAAAGAGCTTCATCCATTTCTTCCATGGAAAGAATGCGATAAAAAAAAATGGTTGTAGTTAGGGTCAATTTTATAGGGTGTAGTTGGCAATACTCTTGTATATGACAAATTTGGATAAATAAAAATGATAAAACAATAACATGCATTACCTAGTCCAAATCTTCAATGCCTCAAATAGACGCAATGATAGATGAATTATTCGATTGATTTGATATGTTGGTTGCTTAATTTAGCAACATAACATTGAGATGGAGGATAGATGTGATGAGCCTAGTTTTTGGTCTAATTTTTGGTAAAATATGTAGTCTATTTGCTAATAGAAGTCATGGAATTTGATGCTTAAGTGTTGGTATTAGCATAATTTTTCCCTCAAACCATTGATATTTGACAATATCCTATCTCTGCAAGCTTTAATGACATTTGGCATAATATGTGGGTTATCTATATTAATTTTGCATGTGATTAATGGATGTTTCTTAGAGTGGTTATAGATGTGTGGTTATTATGCATACTGACTCTGTCATGCAGATTTAATGAGCTAAGTTGAGGAAGACACCACCAGCTGGGCATGCACCATAACGTCCAGCTGAGGAATTGCTCCAAGTCAAAGGCAGCTGACAACAAAGATTCTTCATGCAATTGAGCGTAACCTCCTTGTAGTGGACCTTTATGATCAAGAATTCATGGGTGTTACTATTGTGTTGAATCTACACTTGACTTGCATGTCTGGCCAGATTCCTTACATGTGTAACCGCCATCACTCCACTTTCCCCTGTTTTCCCTAAATGGCGTCTTCCCAGTCGTGGAGTTGACTACCCTATTTAGCTGTAGTATAAATAATAATTTGATGCTCCTTCCTCAGGAGTTGCACGATTTGATGTTGTACTCGCATTCTCCAGTTTCATCAATACATATACATTACTCTTTGTATGCATGTTTTACAATGAATGAAATAAAGTTTTGAGTTTGAGCATCTGAGTTCTTGTTAGTTTAGAGGATACTTATCCAAGGGGGGCCCACTTGGTAAGTAATTTGTCTTCTTAGTTTAGCATTAGCTTAGTATTACTTGTTGTTTAGTGCTTAGTTAGACATCTGGCATCGATTGTTCCTATAGCCACTAGAATTCCATTTTGTGATTGTTCCTGTAGCCAAAGCAAACAGATTAGTTTCTTGTTTATTGTTCAGATTTTTTATTCTTATTCTGCATTTTAGCTTAGCATAGTTGTCAGTTGATGTTCAGCATTTGTTTCATTTCTTTCTAGCAATTTACTTTCAGTATTGTGCTTCTTAGTCGTAGAATGCAATGGCTACTTGAGCCCCTAGTGCACATACTGTGCTGACCTATTTCAATTTCATGTCCCTGGGTTGACAAGTTAAATGCACCTTCATGATGATCAAATAGCTATTCAAGTTAGATGTCCAATCTCTAAATCACAGTTGTAAAGGATTAGTTATTAAATCATTGTAGGAGGCCAACATTTTTGGTGCCATTGTCAGGGATGGTGTCAAGCTAGGAAGTCTTTTGGAGTCATTGGTAGTTTTTCTTGCTGTAGTGTTTTTGGAAGTTGTTCTTAGCATATCCTCATTTAGGAAGTAATGACCCCTCCTTATTCTTTACCAATTCTTTGTGTGAGCTGACTGATAGTGGGTGATACCATATGCATAGAGGAAGGAGAAGGGATGCTTGTGGGAGATTTCTTCCTAACAATCCACGTCCATTTCAGCTAGTTGAGTACCAGCACCTATCGAAAGAAGAAGAAGATCCACACCCCTTTGTTGATGCATATCTTGATCTAACTAGCTCTGAAGTGTCCTCTGAAGATCAAAATCAGCTTGAAAACCCCTTTGTTTTGGAACCACATCAAGTAGGCATGGGTGATGCAACTAGGGACAGATAGAACCAACCATCTTTTCCTTTTCCCATTTCCCATCAAAATGAAGTTGACAACATCAAGAACATTCCTACCTCAGCACTCCCCAAGTTTTATGGACTTGTGACAGAAGATTCTGATACATTCTTATTTGAGTTTGACATACTTTGTAGGAGTTATGATTATACCACTGATTCCCATAGGCTTAAGCTATTTCCCACCACTTTGAAAGAGGCTACATTAAGATGGTTCATGAGCCTAGGCAGAGATACTATGGAAACTTGGGAATACATGAAGACAAAAGTCCTTGAGAAATACAAGGAATATTGCAAGGGTAGTGACATGAGAGGAGGTGACATTTTCAGGATGCAGTAGAAGGAAGATGAGAGCTTGGAAGACTACATTGCAAGGTTTTTGTTATTCTTGCAAAAATATCCACACCATGCACTTAATGAGGACTCACAAAAGTTAATTTTCCTGAGAGGAATTAATGACAGTTGCACTGATGCCTTGGACCTCATGGTAGGAGGAGATATCTCTCAAGTCCCTTGGGAGGATATCAAGAAAATATGTCATAATTACTCTAGGGTAGCTTCAAAGAAAGGGAGAGCTTATCAATCTTCCATGGGTAAGTCAACTACCGATGGAGTTTCAAGAATGGAGATCACTCATTTGTTGGCTGACTTTAAGCAGGACATTATCAAAAATCTAGTTACTTAGTTGGATACACTTCAAGCCAAGAAGAAGCAAGAGGAGGCAGAGACAATGTTGGCAAAGTATTGCCCTCACTGCAGACAAAAGAAGGACTACAGATGCAAGATGGTAGCTAATCTTGAAAGTAAGCATATCCCACCTAAGTTCAAGCAAATTCATATTGAAGAAGACCAAGTCTACTATGTTGCACAAAGGAAGCCTTGGGATCCCAGACAAGGTATGCCACCGGATCCACTATCCAATGTTGGGCCATACTTTAACTCTTATTCATCTAGTAACCAATGGCAACCCCCATATCCACCCAGTTATGGAGGATATCCACCACAACCTTGGAGTAACACTCCAATTGCTTGGCCCAGTCATTAGAATTCTCCACCCCAATCGCAACAACCTTAGGGAAATTGGCAGCAATTTCAAGGGCATTGGCAACCACCTCCAGGAAATTGGCAGCAAACAAATCCATGGAGAGGAGGACAACAATGGCCTACCCAGACAACTGGCTACATGTAGCCACCTTCTCATCCCCAAAAACCTACTATAATGCCTCCACCTGCTAATCCAAGCTCAAATGTGCCTAAACCCACTCAGCTACCAGCTCAGCCCACACCTAATCCAAATAACAAACCACAGTAGCAACCTGCATACTCTGCTGATTCAAATCAATTCCCTGCATATGTTGTGAGTGTAAGTGACATCTACTTGCATTCGGGAACTACTATATCAGCCTCTTCCAAGCCCATTATCACTAAACTTCCTGTGGAAGAGGAAGAGGAGCCTCTAAATGATCCCATTTAGCCAAATGCACCTAAAAATCCTGAACCAATTCAATTCAAGCAGACTAAACAAGAACCACCATTCCCTCAGAGGTTGGAAATTTCCAAGAAAAAAGAAGAAAAGGAGGATACCACTTTTGACATCTTGGATCAGCTAAGCATATATCTGTTCAGATACCCTTATTTCAGGCCATAAAGGATGTTCCAATCTATAACAAAGCTATCAAGGAAGCTTGTCTCAAGAAGCTAGGAAGAAAGAAGAAATATCCAACTATAGTCCATATGGTGGGTTAGTTAGCTGACATCATGTTGGGAAAAGTGACTATTCCCAAGTATAATGACCCAAGCAGTCCTATGGTAACAGTTTTCATAAACGGGATTCAGGTAAAGAATGCTCTGATTGATTTAGAGGCAACAATAAATGTAATGACCAAAGACATCCTGCAGTAACTAAATATTGCAAGCATGAGATCTACTCCTACTATCCTGCAGCTTGCTGATAGCTCTACTGTTAAGTTTGATGGTATAGTGGAGGGTCTTGTAGTAGTTCTAGACTCTTGGGAGTACCCAACGGATTTTATGATTCTTTCTCCCAAGGCTACACTAGGCGGGTATTTCATTATTCTTGGAAGGCCTTGGTTGGAAACTGCAGATGCATACATTGGATGTTGGTCAAGTGACATGACCATTTCAGATGGCAGGAGTACTAAAATTTTTATTCTTTTTCCGCCTACTCAGCTGTCTCATAATGAAGATGATTTTGTATGGCTACAAGTTGGTGAAGAGGCTGAGGAAGTTCATTTTGTGGTACAACTTATGATGCTAGGAAGAAGCTCTTTCATGCAGCTCCAAGATGAGGATGAATTATTGGAAGCATCATCCTCTCATCCTACTACTTCGATCAAGACACTTTTGCATGTTGTTCCTGCAGCCACTCTTCCTGCAGATATTCTTCCTACAGACATTCTTTATGCAGCCACTGTCTCTGCAGACAAATTTCCTACAACAACAGGTATGTCCCATACATTACTGCCATATGAACTAAAGGTACCATGTGTTAATGAGGCAGTCATGATAGAATTAACTACACAAGTACAGGTGTCAGAAGGAAGATATTTGAATGTTAATAGCAAATTGAATAAGAGAAACAATTGTTTTTGGAAAATCTATTGAGGACCTATCAGCATGCATTCGCATGGGATTATCATGATATGAAGGGATTGAATCCTAAACTTTGCACCCATAGAATTTATATCAGAGATGATTGCACTCCAGTAAGACAACCACAAAGAAGGATTAACCCTGCACTAAGACAAATTGTGAAAGGAGAACTGCATAAATTACTAGATGTAGGATTTATTTACCCCATTTCAAATAGTGAGTGGGTATCTCCATTAGTGATTGTGCCCAAGAAAGGAAGGAAATGGCGAGTTTGTGTTGATTATAGGGAACTCAATGCTGCCACCAAGAAATATCACTTTCCTTTGCCCTTCATTGATCAAGTTTTGGATACACTTGCAAGAAAGCAATACTTCTCTTTTCTAGATGGATTCAGCGGCTACAACCAGATCCAAATTGCACTAGAAGACTAGGAGAAGACCACTTTTACTTGTCCTTGGGGGACCTATGCTTATTCGGTGCTCCCATTTGGCTTGTGCAATGCACCTGCAACTTTCTAGAGGGCAGTAATTAGCATATTCTCAGACATTTCTCATGACTGCATGGAGATTTACATGGATGACTTCACCACTTATGGTGTTGATTTTAATCAAGCATTGGAGAATCTCAAGAGAGTCCTACAAATATGTGAAGACAAGAACTTGTCCTTAAATAGTGAAAAGTGCTTCATGATGATGCAAGAGGGTGTAGTTCTTGGCCACTACATCTCCCACAAGGGAATCCAAGTTGATCCTGCAAAGATTGAGGTAATCACAAATCTTCCTACATTTGTAAAAAAAAAGGATGTTAGAAGTTTCTTGGGTCATGCAGGATATTATAGATGATTCATCAAGGATTTCAACAAGCTAGAAACACCATTATATACCCTTCTCACTAAAGATGTTGAATTTCAGTGGACTGAAGCTTGTGACAAAGCCTTTTCTGACTTGAAGGCAGCTTTAACTCATGTTCCCGTACTCAAGGGACCCAATTGGGAACTCCCTTTCCACATCCACACTGATGCATCAAATTATGCCATAGGAGCAATCTTAGGAAAGAAAGAGGGAGCTGTTGAAAATGTTATTTACTTTGTCAACAAAAATTTGCAAGGAGCTGAATTCAATTATATAGTGACAGAGAAAGAGATGCTGGCAGTAATCTATGCACTGAAAAAATTCAGACATTACATAACGGGCTACCAAATCTTTGTCCACACTGATCATGCAGCCATTAGGTACCTTATGAATAAACCTTTGATCATAGGTAGATTGGCGAGATGGTTATTGTTGATGCAAGAGTTTGATATAACCATTATGGATAAGCCAGGGAAAGCTAATGTTGTTGCAGATTTTCTTTCAAGGCTAACTACATCAGAAGACAATCAGCCCACAAATGACTCTTTCCCTGATGAGCATCTATTCTCTCTTAGTGTACAAACACCCCGGTATGCTGATATAGCCAATTACTTGGTCACAGGTAGAATTCCTTCTCACTTCTCCTCAAAAGAGAAAAGGGCACTTATTGAAAAATATTTTCCTTTCTCTTGGATTGTTGGATGTTTATTTTATACTGGATCAGACCATGTCATGAGAAGATGTGTAAGAGAAGATGAGACATATGACATTTTGCATGCATGTCACAACGAACCATGTGGAGGACACTTTGCAGCCAAGAGGACAACAATAAAGGTTTTGAACATAGGGTATTACTGGCCAACACTCCACAAGGATGCAGGAAGATATACCAGAAAATGTGATAGGTGTCAAAGAATGGACAAACCAACCAAATCTGATGAGATGCCATTGTGCCCTCAAGTAGCAATCACTCCCTTTGACAAGTGGGGATTGGATATCGTAGGACCAATTGACCCTCCATCAAATGGTAAGTCTTACATATTAGTATGCACTGATTATGTAACAAAATGGGTAGAGGTTAAGGCCATGAAGCATGCAAGAGATAACAAGGTTGCAAAGTTTCTTTATGAAGAGATTTTTACAAGATACAGAGTCCATAGAGAGATAGTAACTGATCAAAGAGCTCAATTCACATCAACTCTTGTTGCAACACTAGTTAATGAGTACAACATAAGGCACAGGAAGTCTACCCTTTATCACCCCCAGGCTAATGGCCAAGTTGAAGTGACAAACAAAGAGATTGAAGCTATTCTAACCAAAATAGTAGCCATCCATAGGAAGGATTGGGCAAACAGATTACCAGAAGTTGTTTGGGCCTATAGGACAACATGGAAAACAACTACAGGTTTCACCCCATTTGAGTTGTTATATGGAAAGATAGCTATGATGCCCGTTGAATTTGAATATACAACTTTGCAAACTACAGTGGATTTGGGGATGGATATTTCTAAAGCATAGAAAGAAAGAATCATGCAGCTAAATACTTTGGATGAAATAAGGAGAGCAGCCCTGCAGCATACAAAAGTAGTGCAGAATCAGAGAATCAAATGGCATGATAAATTTATCAAGGACAAGAAATTGAAACCAAGAGAGTGGGTCTTGCTCTATGATTCCAGATACCAGGACAATGCAGGAAAATTATAGACAAGGTGGCTAGGACCATATGAAGTTGCTGAGGTTTTTCCTAATGGAGTTGTCTAGCTCACCACCATTGACCCTGTCAGGTTCAAATTACTTGTCAACGGTCATTGCCTCAGATTATACCACAAACCAGCCTCTAAAGAAGAGTTCCTACAACAATTCACTCAGCATTCAGCACCCCAGCTTCCTACAGCCGAAGGCAGTGGACCTAGTGTCCCTCCTTCCTAATTGAGGTACGTACTTTTCATAATATAGACTTTCACTTGCGTGGAAGTCCATCTCTTCGTCATCTGCCCATCCACCCATCCATCACCACTTTTCTCTCTCTTCCATCACTTCATTCCACCTCACCTAATTCCACTTCATCTTCATTTATTGCTCAATTCATTTTCCAACAAGGCGAGTGTTATTTTATCCACGATTTTTGCAACAAATCTTCCACACATTCAGGTATGTGCACATTAATTGCTATCTTTAATCATCTTTTAGGAGTGTTCATTTAATCACTATACATTAGTATAGATGTTCACATAGATGCCATCATTACTTGTCAATCACCACTCTCATCTCACATGTGCGGACACATGTCCAAATTTAGGTTGGGGGGAGGGGAACAAAAAAGGATGCAAATATTTTGTGAATTTATTGCCCATGTGTCAATTCATACTAGGCTATGTCAGAAATTTGAAATGAGCTTATTTGAAATCTGAGTGAAAGGACAACTTGAATGTGTGAAGTGATAGTAACTGCAGCTGCCATTTTTTCCTATTATGATTCTCCATTATCACCCCTTTTTCTTGCCATTATTGACCTTGTCAAAATCTTGAGTTGAAGAGCCACAGTTGCAAAACAAAAGGAAAGAAAGTCAGTTGGCAGTTGTGCTAGAAATTTAGCAGGGTGGTATTGGAAAGAAGGGGAATTGCAGGAAAAGAAGTTGTAGAGCATTTGTTTGATTGCAGACAATGGGAGGTGGGTTAATTCGAAACGAACCCACGGTGCATGATATTTTACTGCAGGATGCACAATGCCTGGCCAAATTTCAAAACTGTGGATGGATAGATTAAATTTTGAAGTTGGATGGTTTTGATGAAGGCATTTCCCTTGAATTTGCTCAAACATTTTTAGAGGGAAAAGCCATAGTAAAGGGTTGGAAGTTGTGGCAACACAGGAAAGAATTGTAGAGGTTACAGGGTTACCCGCTGATGGTGAAAATCACCCTACTTCCAGAGATGCCAAGTCAGTTAGGGATGAATTTACAAAGCCAAATGATCCCCCATTGAGCATAGACAAACAGGGCGCAAAGAGAATGTCTTTGCCCGAGCCGTGGAAGCAGATAGTTGTGTATGTCATCAAATACATCACCTGTGAGGGTCACCAGTCAAACTTGCACTTTGTCCACTTCAAGCTTTTGAATCATATGAGGCATGATAGAAGGATGAATGTGCCTAATTTTTTGTACAATCTTCTCTCAATCATGGCGGCCGAAACTCAAAAAGGTAGGGATAATTCTGTTTCCCACCATTGCCTAATTAAAATTGCTAGTCAAAAAATCTCTGCGTGATGTATCTAGAATGACTTGGGAAGAGTTTATCAAAGTTGATCATTTGCCACCTAGGGCTATACCTCAATCTCGTAGGTCTAGCAAGAGGGTAAGCACGACTGAAGCCATTCCTAGTGCTTCAACCTCTGGTGCTAGCTCTAGTGTGAATCTTCCTGTAGTAGAAGAAGCTATAGAAATCAGTTCTTATGAAATAGAGCATGCAGAAAAAGAAAGCCCTTCCTTAGGTTCTAACGATGAAATTATGCTTGAAACCCTCATGAAAACTAGGGCACAACAGAGAGAAGTAGAAATGAGAAAAGGGAAGGCCAAAACACAGCTTGTAAAAAGAGTGGTGCCAAGTTCTAAGAAGAGGAAGGTTGGTACTGTTCTTCCTATTGCCAAAGGAAAATGTGAGAGATCTCCAAGGAAATCAAGACCAACTGGGTCTGCATTTGGTACACCTCCAGAGGAAAGGCCTAAACCTAGTGAGACCTCACATGAGGACCCTGAAGCTCCAATGGAGCAAGAGAATGTTGAAGGAGAAGAAGACATATTTAAGAGAGCAACAAATATAACACTAGCCGATCTTGCTAACATTGTAGAAGAATTGGAGGAAAATCAGGACTTCCTGCAGCAATAGCTAGAACCGAAGGAGGAGTTCTTGTAGCCACTACAAGAGTAAGAATAGCAGTCCTTACAGCAAAAGGAAGAAGAAACAGTACCTTTGCAGCCCAAGATAACTAGACAACCTGAGTCCATGCAGATAGTACCATATGAGGAGCCACCACCGAAAATACTGGTAGGAATCCATAAGCCTCCTGATTTTACGATGCATGCAGTTCTTTTGAATTTATGGCAAGAAATACAAAGAAGAGAGGAAGAAAGGAAAAAGGAAAAACAAAAATTAAAGGAGGAAATTCAAAAGAGGGATGAAGAAATTAAGGATAAAAATGCAGAAATTGCCACCCTGAAGCAAAGGGTAGATGATATGGCAGCCTTGGCCCCAAATATTTTGGAATGTAGAGATCCTCCAAGAGTCTATGCTCTACTCCTGAAGGAGAGGTATCTCTCTTTTAAGATGTCAAGAATTGCCTAAAGTTTGAATCCTTCTATTGACACCCCCATGGAGTTCTTTAATGCTTATAGGATTGCCTCACCTGAAATGAAAAATTTGCTATGTGAATTTTATTTACATAATTATGTTGTCACAAAAGACCATGATTAGAATCCATTGTTGTATGTTAGAGATATTCAATTGAAAGCATTCATGTCTTGGGTACAAAATGAGATTAGTTGGGGACAACAACATAGTGCTTATAAATAATTGGAATCCAATATTCCCCTGCATGTTAGAGTTGAATCAAGCAACCAAAGGGACATTTACAAAGAATGGCACTGAATGCTGCTCAAACCAAGTTATGCCAATAAAATTATGCCTTGGATTGAGGCAGTTTACAGTGAGTATGAGGTAAAGACAATAGCAAAGGAAGAGGCCATGAGGAGATGTTTATCCCAGAGATGGAATAGTTTGACTGATGAGCTGAAACATGTTAAGCCGCATTCCATCCACAATTATTTTGTAGCCTTAAAAAGAATTAAGAGGTATATTGGGATTGGGAGAGCATAGGGGCGAGACTGGCTTCCCCTGACTTTCTAGCCACCCATGCTCATGTGGCCTGTGCCAAATTTTAGATTTTACCAGTTTGATGTTGTTGCAGAGAGGAAGAGATGGAATAGGTTTGACAGATTGGGAGGATTCTATTGGGACCCAGACTCATGCACTACATCCACTGATGTTGGACAACTCTCTGTTGTAAATTTCAGAGCTTTGACCAAGCAGAAGAACAACCCTTCCCTTGTTGGAGGACCAACAAAACGTTAGATTGGGGGGAGTGATGAGCCTAGTTTTTGGTCTAATTTTGGGTAAAATTTGTAGTCTATTTGCTAATAGAATTCATGGACTTTGATGCTTAAGTGTTGGTATTAGCATAATGTTTCCCTCAAACCATTGATATTTGACAATATCCTATATCTGCAAGCTTTAATGACATTTGGCATAATATGTGGGTTATCTATATTGATTTTGCATGTGATTAATGGATGTTTCTTAAAGTGGTTATAGATGTGTAGTTATTATGTGTACTGACTTTGTCATGTAGATTTAATGAGCTAAGTTGAGGAGACACCACTAGTTGGGCATGCACCATAACGTCCAGTTGAGGAATCGCTCCAAGTCATAGGCAGCTGGCAGCAAAGATTCTTCATGCAACTGATCATAACCGCCTTGTAGTGAACCTTTATGATTGAGCATGCATGGGCGTTACTGTTGTGTTAAATCTGCGCTTGACTTGCATCTCTGGCTAGATTCCTTGCATGCGTAATCATTGTCACTCCACTTTCCCCTGTTTTCCCTAAATGGCATCCTCCCAGTTGTGGAGTTGATTGCCCTGTTTAGCTGTAGTATAAACAATAATTTGATGCTCCTTCCTCAAGAGTTGCACGATTTGATATTGTACTCGCATTCTCCAGTTTCAACAATATAGATACATTACTCTTTGTATGCATGTTTTACAGTGAATGAAATAAAGTTTTGAGTTCGAGCATCTGAGTTCTTGTTAGTTTAGATGATACTTATCCAAGGGGGCCCACTTGGTAAGTAATATGTCTTCTTAGTTTAGCATTAGCTTAGTATTACTTGTTGTTTAGTGCTTAGGTAGACATCTGGCATCGACTATTCCTGCAACCACTAGAATTCCATTTTGTGACTATTCCTGCAACCAAAGCAGACAGAGTAGTTTCCTGTTTATTATTCAGATTTCCATTCTTGTTCTGTATTTCAACTTAGCATAGTTGTTGGTTGATGTTCAACATTTCTTTCATTTCTTTCTAGCAATTTACTTTTAATATTGTGTGTCTTAGTCGTAGAATGCAATGGCTACTTGAGCCCCTAGTGCACATACTGTGCTAACCCATTTCAAGTTCACGTCCTTGGGTTGACAAGTTAAATGCACCTTCATGATGATCAAATAGCTATTCAGGTTAGATGTCCAATCTCTGAATCACAGTTGTAAAGGCTTAGTTATTAAATCATTATAGGAGGCCAACAAGATGAATGATGATAGATAGAAATCGATGAATGTTTCAAGAATGATTTTGGCAGCATAAGGATACTTAAAGAATCAACCCCCCAAATGGCTTATGAGAGGGTTGATTTATAGGCAAGGTCTGATTTGGATTGATGGTTGAGATTGGATGTCAATAAGATGTCTTAATCAATGACCAAGATTGAAAGTTGTGGTATGAAATAGGGTTAGGGCAAAATTAGGGCAATCATAAGGATTAATGGCCAAGATTAAATTATAAGATAATTCAATCAAGGGTGGAAAATGAATGAGATAGAAGAAGATAAGAATGACATGGATAATGAGGTTGACACAGAAAAAGAGGTTGTTCAAGAAAATTAAATAATTATAAAATTATTTAATTTGGGAGGGAAGGTGAATAATTAAATAATAAAAGCATTATTTAATTATAAAAGACATGTGACATGTTGACTTTTAAATTAAATAATAATTTAATTCAAAAGTGGATGAAAATGACAAATTAATAAATAATTAAATAAATAAAATTTATTTAATTATAGACGAAGAGGATAATGAATAATTAAATAATTGAAATAATTATTTAATTATAGTAGAAAATGACAATAATTAAATAAATAAGCATTTATTTAATTATAGAAAGGAAGAGGATAATTAGTGATGTAATTAAATAAACAAAATTTATTTAATTAATCAAGGGAAGAATAAAGGGAAAAATGAATTAATTAAATAATTAAGAATTATTTAATTAATATAGGAATGGACCTTAAAAGATAATTAAATAATTAAAATTATTTAATTATGCAAGTAGAAGGAGGAATTGATATGAAAAGGTGGGTTCATAGGCGAAGGACATTTTTCAGTGTCTACATTTTGCCCCTCTTTGAGATGATGTTCGAGATGATGAGCTTTGTGTCCAGTAACATCATTTCAAAGAAGCTAAGGTATGGATAGAGAAAAAGGGATGATGATGATGATGATGATAGAAAGATAGGATGATGATGAAATAAGAGTGGGATGATGATGATATAAGAATAGGATGATGGGATGATGATGCCCCCTCAAGAGGATAGGCGGGTTGGACAAACACGGGTATGCTTTCGAAATGAAATGATAAGGAGAGACAAGATGAATGATGCAAGATAGGAAGTGGATGAAGGAGATGAATGATATGTTATGCTACAAGAAAGTGAACAACCATGACTTTTATTTTTCTTGTGGGAGGGAATATGAGATTCTTGAATAGAGTGGGAATGTGAGGTGGAAGTGGATGGATGGGATTTTTGTGATGAGGATGCTTCATTGGACTTGTTTTCCTTTTTCTTAGGGATCCAAACCAATTTAGTTTTATCCTTTACTTTTGGAGGTATGGGCTTATATAACTTTTGGGATGTATTTTGCTTTGACTTTTTGTATTGATGCCCTAAGGCATGAGGACCCTTAGGAATTTTTGCTTTATAGGTAGAGGTGTTGAAATTTTTATTTTTGAATTCCATGGGATAGGTGGAATGAGTGGAAGCTTCTTGTTTAGACAATGTGTGCATTTGTTGGTTATGATTAGGAATGTTAGGGTATTTATGGATAAATGGATAAGAGGATTGAATGGTAGTGATATTAGGTGTTGGGAGTAATGGTGGTAAAGTGGATGGAGGGATATTAGGAGTTGGAAGTAATGGTGGAAAAGTGGATAGTGGAAGGTGTATGGTCACATGCTTTTGACATTTGTAGGATGATGGAGGAAGGATGGCAACATATGTTTTAGGCGTATGATAGGATGATGGAAAGTGGACTTAGAAGGCATGGAGGAAGTACCAACATCTTGAGATTGGGGTCCTTGGGGTGTATATCCAAGGCCATAAGAGTGTGGAGGGACTTTGACATGGATGGGCTCCAAAATACCTTGTTCATGAAGGTCTAGACCTTTACCTTGGTGGTTCATGTTTTGAAGTATGCAATGGACAATGGGACTAGGTGTAGGTGGAACACTAGACATGAGTTCCTTATTGGATGATGAAAATGAAGCAAGGGAAGATAATGGTTGTTGTTGTTATAAAGAGGAACATTCATGAATGAGGGTGGAAACACCAATAGGATATGATGGAGGACTTGCATTAGGGTCGATATTGGGTGATGGAGGATCATTAGGATCTTGATTAGCATTGTGTTCACTTAGGTCTAAGGTATTTGTTTGATCTTCTATGTGTGCTTTGGAGGCATATGTCTCATCAAGGGAAGTGGATGTTGATGGATCATGGATAAGGTTAGGTGGGGGGTGGATAGGAGCAATGGAGGTTTCTTGCTCATGGATAGGTGAAGTGATAGGTGTATACACCTAAAAATGGTCACATCATGACAGTCTGGTAATTAATTAAATATTTTTAATATTTAATTAAATCTTTGAATTCAATCTGCGTATAAATAAATCTAAATAATTTATTTATATTGTTCATTCTTTCATTTCGATTAAATAAATAAGTTTATTTAATCACTTTTCTTATCCATTTCTTGATTAATTAAATAAACATTATGATTTATTTATATTAATTATCATATATAATCTTGGCTTGAATATTTTATTCAAATAAAAATTAAATATTCTTCTCTTCTAAAATTCTTCTAAAGTCTATTCACAAATCCACATTCCAAATATTTAATTAATTCCTCTAAAGTCTATTCACAATTAAATATTCCAAATATTTAATTAATTCCTCTAAAGTCCATTCACAATTAAATATTTCAAATATTTAATTGAATCTTCTATAGTCCTAAAATCAAAAATCAAACCCACATGAAATTAAATAAATCTATTTATTTAATTTGGATTATCTTCAACAACCGTGAAACAAACTTCCAAAACAAAAAATTAATTTCTCTATTCCTGTGCAAAATTGTTCTCGTGGGTTGAAGACAAGCCTCCATTCTTCTCTCCAACCTCCCAACATCTTCCATCTTCCTCTCAACCTCTCCATCTCTCACCATTCAAAATTACTAGACAATCTCACAGCCATTGATCTTTGCTAGCCAGGCTCTTGCTTGCAAAAATCTATAAAAGGGACTGCCGGGTCTCTGAAAAACATAGAAGCTTTCATACAGGAAAACTATAGTCAATTAGCTTTCTAGCATCCATAGCCTTTAGAATCATAGCATAGCATAGTTTAGCATATTAGCATTTTATATCATGGCTTATCATCCTCATATCATAGTTTTAGAAGCATCCATAATCCACAGCCCCTGTGCATAATCTATAGCCCCTGTGCATATTCATATCAGCATTTCACTCCACCAGCATATAGGATAGAGAAGTACTCTCCTTTTGCATACTTGTTCTGCAGGTTGCCATTCTAAGAAGCTTTGCTTATACAATCTGAGAGCAGCAGCTTCAAGAGAATCACTGGAGATAGAGAACAATGGAACAATTCTGAAGAAGCTTTGTTTGATTTCATTTCAATTTGTCTTGCTTTCTTTAGTTTAATGTTGCATTGGTGTGTTTATATTGTTTCATTTTGATACTAACATTTCCCACACACATTTTCGGCGCCCACCGTGGGGCTCTTGCCCTAATTTTAATATCTTTTCGCAAGTTTTTCTGACAAGTTACGGCTGGAAGAGCGTATTAGCGCATTGAACATGCTTCAGCGCAATTCACACCCAGTTCAACGTCCGTGACTGATTCCACATCGCCCTTGACAGATTCCACAGCACCCTTGACAGATTCCTTAGTGCCCTTGATAGATTCCTTAGCGCCCTTGACAGATTCCACAGTGCTCTTGACTGATTCCCCAACGCTCTTGATAGATTCCACAGCACTCATGACTGATTCCTCAGCGCTCTTGATAGATTCAACAACGCCCTTGACAGATTCCATAGTGCCCTTGATAGATTCCTTAGCGCCTTTGATAGATTCCTTAGCGCCCTTGACAGATTTCATAGCGCCCTTAAGTGATTCCTCACCGCCCATTAACTCTGTTTTAGCGCCCTTGATGTCTGTTTTAGCACATTTTTAAAAAGTCTGCAATTGTAATTTGTAACTTAAATAAGGTTTGACTGGATCTGACGTGACCGCGACCAGTAAGGGCTTTAAAAGAATGAAGCAATCCTAGGATAGTCACTTAATTGAAATGAAGCAACCCTAGGATAGTCACTTAAATGGAAAGAATGAATCAATCCTAGGATAGTCACTTCATCTTTTATTTTGGACTAAAAAGAACTCCATGTTTTTGTGAAGCAATATCTTCACCTAGCATAGAAAATTGTTCATTTGGGCTTAAAATTGAACTCTTGTTTGCTTTGATTAAAACGGTGATAGGCCTATGCTCTCCCCTTAATTGGGTGATCAAAATGCCAAACTCATATATTTCATTACATGCAATTTCAAGCTTTGATAATACCTTTTAGAAGGCCTGCCGTAGTGGGAAAAAGTACTCACCCTACGGGAACGACCTAAGTGGGAACAACTAAAGCCAAGTTTTCCAACCCACTTTAATCAAATGCGGATGGTTGATGAAAATCCCATTCGACGGTAGTGCACATTGATAACCATCCCCAAATCCTTTGTTCTAAAGGTTGGGAGGTCTCTCGAGGGAGTTTATCATTTGCCGCATCGAACGGAAACCCTTACTATGAACCTAGTGTAGTATCTAACCGAAGTCAATTTCTGAACATCCTAATAATCACAGTGCAAGGGAGGGAAGAATCTACCCCCAAGACACTCACCATATAACTACCAAGGACCATTTGCTCAAGGGATCTGGTATCCACTTCCATCACTCTAAGTACGCGCCTAGAAAAGAAAAAAACATGGGCGCCCTTTCGGGGGTGACACAGCTGTGTGAGTCGACGCAGTTCTAAGATGTTGGCTTTTGATTGTTATGGTGACTTACCTGAGTACTAAGAGTGAGTTTGTTTGATCTATCTATCATGTGTAAAACCTGTGAAAATAATTTTTAAAAAACATTTTGATCATACACTTCATGTTTAGAATAGGACTTTAAAACAACTATTCTACGACTTGCTTGATGTGTCTTCAAAGCATTAATTCAGTAAACATCATCCAAAACTCACGATCACATTGATTACTTTAAATATTACAAGATTGGAAATCCACAACCTTTGTTAAGAAATCCATTCTCAAATGAATCAAAAAGCCAAAGAAACCACTTAGCTACAAGAAACTATTGAAGAAAAGACGATTCTTGTACCAAAGTCGAAAGGTTTTACTTAAACATAGAACCTTTCTCCATCGATATCATGACTGTGTTAGAGGTTTCACTGATGATTATGTTGTAGAACCATTATACTCACGAGCTTTCTTTCAAAGAAGAGCCCTTTCTCAAAGGCACAACCATAGTCAGCGTATTTGTTTTTGTTATATTCCCCAACCTGCAATTGAATATTCTACTCATCCAAATCAATTTCTGCAATAGAGAACTCAATCACATTAGGCATTTATCACAAATCCATCCTTTTAGGAAGCTACGATCAAACTTCATAAAGTACAAAATCATCCTTTTCTTGATCTTTTGCTTAAATTCCCGCCAACAGGATTTTCATCCTTTCAATTAGGGAACAACACAAGCTAAAGACTAGAAATCTTTCAAGTCATAGAATCTTCATTCTATCCTGACTTTCATATCTATCACAAATTGCACTATTTCACTCTTTTGATCAAAAGTTAATAGAATTTGGAACAAAGCTTATGCCTGTTGTCACGATATCTCGAAAATACATAGAAAAAGATGAATCAGAAACTACCACAAGAAAAATGGGTGATAATAGTGAGAAAGAAGAGAATACATTTAATATTGAAGAGTTAACAAAAGAAAAGCTTCAAGAAGCAAAACAAGATCCCCGATTCCATAATCTTATGGAAAGGATTTGAGAATGAAACAAAGAAAGATATTTTATTTCATTAGCTAATCAAGGAGCTAAGTTACCTTCCAATTTTGATATACAAGGGATTAAAGAGAATCCTGAAACTCCTCCTAATGATTTTAGTGCCCTTACTCAATAGATAAAATAATTACAAGGGCAAATAAAGGAGATGCAAGGGGGCACAACAAAGAAGTATGTTTTGGATGACATATCTCCTTATCCATTCAATAGGAGTCTTCAAATGATCCCTTTTCCAAAACATTGCGAAATTCCTAAATTTGATAGGTACAATGGAAAAACTAACCCCATTGAACATGTGAGGGATTTCCGAAATATGAGTCTAGAATTCGCTTATGAAGATACCTATTTAATGCGATTGTTTCCACGAAGTCTGGGTGGATTTTCTTTCATTAGCTAATCAAGGAGCTAAGTTACCTTCCAATTTTGATATAGAAGGGATTAAAGAGAATCCTGAAACTCCTCCTAATGATTTTAGTTCCCTTACTCAATAGATAAAAGAATTACAAGGGCAAATAAAGGAGATAAAAGGGGGCACAACAAAGAAGTATGTTTTGGATGACATATCTCCTTATCCATTCGATGGGAGTCTTCAAATGATCCCTTTTCCAAAACATTGCGAAATTCCTAAATTTGATAGGTACAATGGAAAAACTAACCCCATTGAACATGTGAGGGATTTCCGAAATATGAGTCTAGAATTCGCTTATGAAGATACCTATTTAATGCGATTGTTTCCACAAAGTCTGGGTGGACAATCCATGGAATGGCTTTCCAAAATCACTCCCCCCATCAAAACCTTTGAGGAGTTAATAAATCAGTTTATATCACAATACGCCTACAACATCCAACACCAGATAACAATGCTTGATCTTTGTAAAGTGAAACAAAAAGTAGCAGAATCTTTCACTACATTTTTGCAAAGGTGGAGAAGGTTGTTTGCGTGATATTCCCATCCTATTCCTGAAAAGTAAAAGATGGATATCTTCATCAATAGCCTAGATCAAGAATTAAGCTATAGGCTTAATCTTCATTGTCCTCCTAACTCTAAAAAATTGATTGAAAATGCAATCACCATTGAAGGGGCCTTGGTTAAACGAGGAGTGATAAAACTTGATAATCCAAGTTCATCCAACCAAAACAACAACGATACAACAAGGTTTTGGAACAGAAATAAAAATGTTGTCAATGATGGTATAGTGGATGCAAACAATCTACGAACAAGACCATCTATCTTCAACCTATCAAGTGCTCCATGAAACAACCAACAAGGAAATATCAACCAAAAAGGAAACAACAAACAGTAAGGACAAAACTCCAATCAAGAAAGAATGACCAATCAAAATGCCAATCAAAATCGTGGTAATTTCAATAACAATCTTGGCAATACCCAAATATCAAATCCGTCCAGACCTCCATTATTTTCAAATCGACAGAATTTTACCACGTTGGGTCAATCTCTTGAATTTTCTCTCAAGGAACTTCTTGATAATAAGGTTACCAACTTACCACCACAAAGAGATTATGAGCCACGAGTCAAACCACCATCATGGAATGACTCATATTATTGCAATTATCATCAATGTAAAGGTCATAGAACAAATAACTGTCAAGCCTTGCGAAATCTAGTACAAGATTTAATTGATAATGGCACTATCAAGATTGAAGGACATCATACCAATGACAATCATCAAGCATTCAAAGATACTTTACCAAACTATCAAAAGGGGGAAACATCAGATACCAAAGTGAAAAGCATAAATAATGTTGAAGACAACATAATCCGCCACATCTATGCAGATGATCAATGGGTTAATGTTATCAAAATCAAGGAAAAATAAGAATATCAACAGGTTAATGTGACTACAAGAGGACAAGCAAAAGTTATCCTAAAAGGAAGTTCATCTAAGGCAGCTATTCCTTCTCCAAGTCATTATAATCTAGTTGATCAACTGAGAAAAACATCAGCTCAAATTTCCATCCTTGAGCTTCTCAAAATATTCCCCATACACAAGAATATTTTGGAAGAAGCTCTTGTAAACACAACCATCGACACAGATCTAGATATAAACAAATTTCAAGCCATGGTGGGACATTTGTCTTCCCCAACTTGTCTTTCATTTTCCAAAAAAGATGATGCCTCCATGGCACATCCGCATAATTCATCACTTTATCTTGAAGTCATGATCCATAAACACCGAATTAGACGTGTCTTGATAGATGGAGAAGCCGGTTTAAACATTTGTACCTTAAAACTTATGCATGCCTTAGGAATATCAGAAAATTCCATTGATCCACGAAGGAAAATAACTATCAAGGCATATGATGATGAAGAAAGAGCTTCTAAAGGATTAATAATGCTACCTATCATAGTGGGACCTATTGTGAAAAATACATTTTGTCAGGTTCTAGATCGGGATCTTTCCTATAACATACTTTTGGGTCGCCCATGGATTCATGATATGCAAGCAATACCATCAACGTACCATCAATGCCTTAAGTTTTTGTATGATGGACAAGAAATAACCATACAAGCTGATTACAATAGCACCCAAACTTGTTTAAATATCTGAGCAACTCAAGACACCTTTGTGCCACATAATAGGGAGGCTCTTACTGTTTCTTCTTCCCATCTACAAGGCCAATTGCAAGAATTGACAAAGAATCGTGACACCAAGCTACATTTTAAAGACAAAGGAATAGGTGAATATTCGCTATCCCTTTCTAGCTTACCTCCTTCTCTGAGGTCACATGGTTAGCCAATCCTATCAAATCAAAAGATCGCAACAGCCTCTACATCCCAAGCTTTTGTGCCAATCACAAAGTTTGATGGACAATTCATTAAAGCTAACACCATCGAGGAAGAAGCCGAAGATAGGGACATTCTAAGTTGGCTATACAAAGATGAAGATGAATCTTTCTTACACATCAAGTTACCTACCGAACAATATGGCAAAGGGTATACTATCATGCAAAGAATGGGCTATGAAGGAAGTGGTCCTATAGGAAAAAGAAAAGAAGGAATCATTGAACCAATTCAACCTATTTCAATACATCCAAACGATAAAACAGGACTTCGATTTGGTAAAGATATAGAAGGGTCAACTTCACAGCAAGCACAACAAACTCATGAAGGAGAATCAATTTCAGATAAACCCCATGAAGATGTCACTCTACAAAAAATTTATGGATCAGTTTTCTAATTGCAGAACAGTTCAAACACTAATTCCAATGAATACGAATGGGATCATGTCTCTGATGATACATTCTTAACAAAGAAAAGGGTGGATGTCATACATAAATTCGCACCCACGTTCTTACAAGGAGAAGGCTCAAGGCCTCCACTTGATTATGTTTTACAAAGCGATCATGACTCAAGTGAGGACGATTCGGATTTTAACGAGATTGATAATCGACAGGAGAATACCATCATAGACCTTGTCCATCATGAAAATGACAACCATGTCATGACTTTGATAGTTCAAGACCTTACCCAACCTAATGATCCCATGCCTTTAGTTTATCTGGAACTTATTGATTGGGACGATGATGCACCTATCCATATCCCTACATTTCATGATGATGAGGATATTGTAAATTTCCTTTGTTCATCTAGTCAAGAAAACAATTGTTCCATCAAAGAATCTCATACTCAAGATTTTGATAGGGAGGGTGTCAAGTCTCTGAGCTACAAAATAAATGAAATAAAAGATGGATCTATCGGTGAAAACCAAAAAATGGCAGTGGTAGAACACAACAAGAGAAAAATAAAGAGCGAATCTGACGGTAAAAACCTTTGAGGCACTGAAGGATGAGAAACTTGACACTCTTCCCAAACATTATCAAGAAATATCTTCTATTTTGATTGAGCCAACAGAATCCATCAACATAAGTACAAAAGAGCAGCCAAAAATCTTGCAACTTGCAACATCATTAACAGTGGAAGAAGTACTAAAATTTATAGAGTTCCTGAAGGAGAATCAAATCAACTTCGCTTGGTCATATGCTGATATGCCAGGGTTAGATCCTAATCTGATAATGCATCATTTATCTATAAACACAGGGGCAAAACCTGTGAAGCAAAAACTCAGAAAAATGCATTCGCATGTTGCATTATTGGTTAAAGAAGAGTTAAAGAAGCTTTTAGATGTTGGATTCATTCGGTCTATTGACTATGCAGAATGGATCTCCAATATCGTCCCTGTTTCAAAGCTAGATAGAAGGATTAGAATTTGCATAGATTTTAGAGATTTGAACAAAGCATGTCCTAAAGATGACTTCCCTTTGCCAAACATAGATATGATTGTTGATTTAACTGTTAGACATGCAATATATTCACTAATGGATGGGTTTTCAGGATACAACCAGATTAAGATTGCACCAGAGGATCAAGATAAAACAACATTCACATGCCCTTGGGGTACCTATTGATCGAATGTAATGCCATTTGGATTAAAAAATGCAGGAGCTACTTATCAAAGAGCAATGACAACAATTTTTCATGATATGATGCAAACATTCATGGAAGATTACGTCGATGATCTCCTTGCCAAATCCAACACAAGAGAAGGACATCTAGAAATCTTGTCAAAGATCTTTATCAGAATGGAGAAGTTCAATGTTCGACTCAATCCAAAGAAATGTGTCTTCGGTGTTAAATCCGGAAAACTCCTAGGATACATTATTTTAGAAAAGGGCATAGAGGTTGATCCAGAAAAAGTACAAGCTATAATGGACATGCCACCACCATGAAATATCAGTCAACTTCATCCATCAGGAGGTTTATAGCTCAACTGGCAGACAAAAGCTTACCATTTACACATCTATTGCATAAAAATGTCCCATTCAAATGGGAGGAACAGTGTGAAGTAGCATTCAATCAGATCAAGCAATATCTTATAAATCCACCAGTCCAATTCCACCAATTCCAGGAAAGCCACTCATACTTTATATTTCAGCAACAAAAGTATCTTTGGGAGCATTGCTAGCATAGGAGGATTCTACAGGCAAAGAAAGGGCCATATACTATATCAGCAGAACTTTAACAAGTCATGAACTAAACTATACTTTCATTGAAAAAGCTTGCCTAGCAGTAGTGTTTGCTTCCCAAAAGTTGTGACACTATATGTTGGCTCATACAGTTAAGCTAATAACCAAAATTGATCCATTAAAATACCTCTTAAGCAAAGCTACCTTAACAGGAAGACTTGCAAAATGGGTAATGATCTTAAGTGAGTTTGACATTCACTATGTAGATCGAAGAGCTATAAAAGGACAGGTTATCGCAGATCAGTTGGCCGAAGCACCTTTACAAGAAGAAAACCCAATGCACATTGAATTTCCTGATGCAGACGTCTTCACGGCAACAATTAAGAGATCATGGACATTGTACTATGATGGATCTTACACGCAGCATGGCTCGGGGGCAGGGATTCTTTTTGTCACACCTGAAGGACATACCATTCCAAAATCATATCAGTTGATGTTTCCTTGCACAAATAACATGGCTGAATATGAAGCATTGCTCACAGGAATCAAAATAGCATTGGACTGGCAGATTATAGAGTTACAAGTCTATGGTGATTCACAACTTATCATTAATCAAATCAATGATGATTATCAGACTAAAGATGATAAGCTGCTACCTTACAAGAACATGGTAGATGATTATAAAAAGTATTTTGTGGCAATCAAGTTTTCACAAATCCCAAGGATTGATAATAAAGTTGCAGATGCAATGGCTACAATTGCTTCATTGTTACAATTATTAGAAAATCAAAAACAGTACGAATTCTTGGTGGAACAATTGTTTTCTCCCGCCTATGATAATCCTAAGACCCAAGTCATATGTCATTTAACTGGTTCTGATTCACCTTTATATGGCAAGATTTATACCTATTTGAAAAATAACATCTTACCTCTGGATTTATCCCGAAACCAAAAAAGGAATTTCAAACGCCAATCATCCGTTATACCTTGATCGTCGATATTCTTTACCGACATGGTCTTGATGGTACGCTCCTTCGATGTCTTGAACATGACGAATCTGAAAAAGCCTTACAAGAGGTTCATGGTGGTATTTGTGGAACTCATTCAAGTGGTTTAACCTTAGCCAAGAAACTTGTTAGAATGGGATATTATTGGCCTACCATGGAGAGAGAATCTTTTACTTTTGTCAAGAAGTGTTCTAAATGCCAAATCCATGGGAATCTTATTCATGCACCTGCACAGGAACTACAGCCTTTCACTCCAACATGGCCTTTTTCTCAGTGGGGACTAGATCTTATTGGTAAAATTCATCCTTCATCATCAAATGGACATAAATTCATCATCACAGCTACAAAGTATTTTACAAAATGGATTGAATTTGTTCCTTTGACGACCGTGACCGGTAAACAAATATCTTCATTTATCCTGAATTACATCATCTGTCGATGTGGAATTCCAAATTCTATTATCACTGACAATGGGAGGCCTTTCAAGAATCAGGATGTTGATGAACTTTGTGAAAGATTTCACATCCAACACAGGTTCTCTACACCTTATTATCTGCAAGGAAATGGTCAAGCAGAAGCTTCAAACAAAACAATCTTGAAGATCTTGAAGAAGATGGTAAATGATGCCGATCGTGATTGGCATGTCTAGTTAAATCCAGCTTTGTGGGCATACAGAACCAGCATTCGCACACCAACAGGAGCTACCCCATATGCCTTGGTATATGGAGCAGAAGCGATCTTACCACTAGAGGTTGAAATACCTTCGCTTAGGGTCTCACTCAAAGGATTGATAACTGATGAAGACTACAGAGTATCTCATTTGCAAGAGCTTGAATTGTTAGATGAAAGACATCAACAAGCAGCTGATCATTTGAAGGGTTATCAACAGATTATGTCCCGTAGCTACAATCACAGAGTTAAACAACGAACATTTCAAGTGGGTGACTTAGTCTTGAGAGAAAATGCACGTAATCAGCAAGACAGAGAAAAGAAAGAAAAATTTGAACCAAATTAGCTTGGTCCATTTGTCATCATTGCAGCATACGGTTCTGGAGCATATCAATTATCTACGTCAAAATGGGACCTGTTTGAAGAGCCGATCAACAACATTCATTTGAAGAAGTTCTATGTTTGAATCATCAAAACTAAAAATCCATAAAAATTAGAAAAAGTCCTAAAAAAATCCATAAAAATCATAAAAAGTCCTGAAAAAATCCAACAAAAAATTAGAAAAAGTCCTTAAAAAAATCCAAAAAAGTCATAAAAAGTCCTGAAAAATCCAACAAAAAATTATAAAAAGTCCTAAAAAAATCCATAAAAATTAGAAAAAATCTTGAAAAAGTGCAATAAAAACAAGTGGTGAAAACCTGGCAAACAGGCGCAACTTGTGATCAAAATAGGCTCCTCTATCTATTAGCTTATGTCTTGCATTTGCTTTACGCCATCATCTATCCATATCTATCATTTGTACATATCTATCATATCCATATCATGCAACGAGAATCCTTGTGTTTCATCATGGCTTGATAAAATTTGTACATATCCATACTATTTAGGTTGTGTTTACACTGGGGGCAAAAACACAGAATAAAACAAGAGAGGGGCAACGAGCTTTTTAAAACATCACAAACGAACAAATGATGATTTTCCAAAATGCAACATACATTGACACATCAAATCAACCACAACACCAAAACGATCACTCAATGCCAATGACATCAAACAACATGGTCAAAACAACGTTAATCAAATCACAAACATCAATGTTGATAACCACGTTGGATGATCTTAATCTGAATAATGTTTGGAATACTTTAAGAAAAATTTGAATTGTTGGTTGATTTTCTATCATATCTCTGGAGCAATTCGATGATGTACTGAACTAGAAAAGCAAGGAAGGAGTATGATTTTTCTTTGTCTGCTGTTTGTGAGGAAATCATTAGTACTATGCAAATTGGTCGTGAGACATGCTCTACTACGTATCATTGATGACATTTCAGAATTTACTTGGGAAACGGGTTAACTTTTGTCTGTTTATGCAAGCGATACTTAGGTCATCTCGGTTCAATAATATCTAGATGCTTGTATTAACTTGCTATATTAAAAATCATGAAAGCAATACTCAGGTCATCACTGGTGCTAACATACCCTTTGATGCTTGTATTAACTTTCAACATTTCAATGCTCTATGATGACACAAAAAGCACAAATAAGCTCTCAGAATGGCAATATTGTACAGATACCCTGCATGGTTAGTATAGATTGCATTCATTTTAGAATTTGCATTTTGCATTTATAGATTTTTCCAAACGCTAGAAAAGTATCAAATGTTTCATATCTTTTTGAATAAAATGACTAAATACATTTTGACATTCACAAAAACATCATTTCATACATCTTTCATACATATTTGCATTAAAAAATCATAAAAACAAAGTATTCATCATAATCAAAACATTCATAGGCATTCATAAATTTTACCATCTATCATTTCATCATTATAAAATCGTTCATCCATAGATTGCAATCATATCATAACATTACACTTTCATAAATCATATCATAAGCATCATGCATATGGAAAATAGACAAATTCATCACATAAGGAATCATCGCTGCATTTCATATATCTCAAAAATGAATGTCAAAATGTACAAAGATGTCAACTATGTATGACATAACATCATCAAACATGGGATCATATCAGTGTGTATACAAATGTCTCAACAGAGTATTAATAACATATCATATACAAAATGCACTATGTCGTGCTATCCTCTGATGGTGTTGGTTTGGGACCTGTCCCACCTACACCTGATGGACCTGCTCCACCTGCCCTTGATGATCCTCTTGGAGGTAATGGCTGTGATACACCCCTACTAGTAGCTCGAGAACGACTATGTGTAGACCGAGAATGTGTATAACTCACTCTCTGCTCGGGTGGCACTACATCATGCTATCTGATCCTATAGAACTCTGCCTCCTGGACGGCTCTGGTCAGCTCTCTCGTCATGCTATCACCTGCTGCTACTCTCTGCAGACTGTCAGCTAAGGCCATGGCCTCCTCACCCTGTCGCCTAGCTATATCTCTCTTAGTCGTCACTGTAGTCAACTGTCCCTGTAGCTATGTAATCAAGGCCTGTGCCTATGCTAGCTGACCCTGTAAGCTCTGCACTCTACTCTGCAAGGTAGATATTTGACTCGGTCCCACTGGATCTACTGAAGATGATGGATCTGAATGTCTCATCTATGGTCCACCTCTGCCGCTACCTCTACCACTACCTCTGCCACTACCTCTGCCACCTCTGCCACCTCCTCCACCACTATCATCCCCACTCTCCTCATCACTGCCATCTCCATCCCCATCTGAATCATCATCATCATCATCCTCCT
Organism: Sequoia sempervirens; assembly: GCA_007258455.2. Classification (NCBI taxonomy): domain Eukaryota; kingdom Viridiplantae; phylum Streptophyta; class Pinopsida; order Cupressales; family Cupressaceae; genus Sequoia; species Sequoia sempervirens. Next base: position 67,332 of record VDFB02357079.1, on the reverse strand, counting down.
CGGAGTCATCACCCTCTGAAGCCTCCTCTCGCTGTCGCCTATGTCCGCCTCTGTGTGGTCTCTACTCTGCAACTGGAGCGGCAGGCTCATCAGGATCAAATAATCGCGGTGCAGGATGCTCCAACACATACTAACCATACTCTGGAGTCATCCCCTCATCAAGAATATCCACTCTATACTCCCACATCTGTACTCCCAAACTGGTGAACTCTGCCACTGCTGCATCATAAGAAATCTGTGGACCCCACACTGTCAACTCCTGTTGCCGACGCGCATAAATAGTCGAACCCTGTGGCATACCCTGAGGCTGACCATACTGTCGCCACACTCGACCAAGAAGAAACCTCTCAATAATCCAAGGAGTACGCCTAATCAGATATCTGGACGTGAAGACAAAAGGCATCTCCCTAGCATCCTCTGGCCATGCCTCACAATCTACATAGGGTCGCCAGCATACTGTCTCGTGATCATCCAAAAGACGCTGCCAATGATCTAGTTTGCCCAACCTAGGCTGAGCAATGATATCGGTATATCTGAATCTATACAGTCGACCGACAGGCCGTCATCCACGAGTCAATGGACGCATAATAGCAAAGTGCTCCCATGCCCATATCTGTAACAACGAACAACCAACAACAAAACTCTGGCCTCCACCGTACATAATATGGTGTAGCTCATCATATAAGTGCACAAGCATGCATGATCCCCAAGCATATCATGTACCCTGCATCACCATACTCTCAAGTACATGACCCCACTCGACTGCAAAACCCTTCGACCTATGGTCGGGGGCACAGAACACCTCCAATGAAACCTGCAAGTATAGAAGGCAGAGGCACATACGAATCTGTCATCTCCACCCATGAGATATAATATCCTGTAATTTGATCATCTCTGAATAGTCACCTCAAAGCGTCCGTACCTCCTGCCTCCTAGCCGTCAAATCTCACTATTTCACCCATCACTGGAATCCTCAAGATGCGATACACATCCTCTGGAGTCACGGTGATCTCTCCAGTCGGTAAATGAAAGGTGTTTGTATCACTGTGCCACCTCTCTACAAGTGTTGTCAATAAACCTCTGTTGAGACACACCTCAGGCATCTCAAGTAATGATGTCAGTCCACATGCCTCGATCACATCTCTATCTACCTGTACAAGCTATGGAATCAATCTCCATGTCTTCGGGAATGTCTCCCGTAACTGCAAGACCCCCAATCTCTCTTGTTGAATAGGAAGAATCATCATGTCAAAGCAACATCAATATCAAATCATCATAACAAATCAATCAAATCTGAGTATCAACATCATGTTTGTTTTTAACAACTTAAAAGCAACCAAATCAATCAAATCTGAATATCAAAATCCTGTTCGCTTTTAAACTTTAGAAGCAAACTTATCAACAACCTATTTGTTTTTCATCATCATGGAAAGCAGATTTATCAAAATCATGTTTGTTTTTAACAACTTTAGAAGCAAACATATCAACCTATTTGTTTTTCATCATCATGGAAAACAAATTTATCACATCCTGTTTGTTTTTAACAACCTTAGAAGCAAACTTATCAAACAACTATTTTCTTTTCATTAATTTGAAAACAAATTTATCAGCTACTCTTTGTTTTCCAACAACCTTGGGAACAAAATTATCACACAAGGCAACATCCAATCATGGGCGCTATGAAAATGATCGTGGGTGCTATGAAAAACATCATGGGCACTACAAAAAGCATATAGGGCGCTAAAACAATGCTTCAAGCTACAAAAAGGTTGGGAATCGTGCCCTAAACGAAAAATTTTCAAATCACAAAAGTTTAGCAGGGTACATACCGCGGGACCATAATGCATCGGCCGTTGATGTCGTCGGATGCGCTCGAAACGGTGCTGGTGGATAGGAAGTGCCATCTTTCTCACTCCATAGCTCAAAAATTACAAATTTTACTAGGTTAAAATGGGAAAATGACATTTTTAACCTATTTAAAAGCAAAATTGGGGCATTTTATCACATTTTATCACAGCAGGGGCAATTTAGGTCATCAATTTTTCATCTTACGTCTTTCCACGTCAATTTCTTCACATCATAATTTTCAAACGATGAATCAACATCTTCAAAATCATAAAAATTGAAAATTCCAAAAAAAAATCTGAAAATTCAAAAACTTCACAAAAATAAAAATCTTATTGATTCATCGTCTAAGGGGGCATATACCTATCAACATTCGACAATCAACATATGAGGAAAACTTCAAAATTCTTTGAAGCAATGCGTAAAACACATCACTTCAAAGAGGGGCAAAATGTATACACCTAAAAATGGTCACATCACGACAGTCTGGTAATTAATTAAATATTTTTAATATTTAATTAAATCTCTGAATTCAATCTACGTATAAATAAATCTAAATAGTTTATTTATATTGTTCATTCTTTCATTTCGATTAAATAAATAAGTTTATTTAATCACTTTTCTTATCCATTTCTTAATTAATTAAATAAACATTACGATTTATTTATATTAATTATCATATATAATCTTGGCTTGAATATTTTATTCAAATAAAGATTAAATATTCCTCTTTAAAATTCTTCTAAAGTCTATTCACAAATCCATATTCCAAATATTTAATTAATTCCTCTAAAGTTATTCACAATTAAATATTTCAAATATTTAATTGAATCTTCTATAGTCCTAAAATCAAAAATCAAACTCACATGAAATTAAATAAATCTATTTATTTAATTTGGATTATCTTCAACAACCGTGAAACAAACTTCCAAAACAAAAAAATAATTTCTCTGTTCCTGTGCAAAATTGTTCCCGTGGGTTGAAGACAAGCCTCCATTCTTCTCTCCAACCTCCCAACATCTTCCATCTTCCTCTCAACCTCTCCATCTCTCACCATTCAAAATTACCAGACAATCTCATAGCCATTGATCTTTGCCAGCCAGGCTCTTGCCTGTAAAAATCTATAAAAGGGACTGTTGGGTCTTTGAAAAACATAGAAGCTTTCATACAAGAAAACTATAGTCAATTAGCTTTCCAACATCCATAGCCTTTAGAATCATAGCATAGCATAGTTTAGCATATTAGCATTTTATATCATGGCTTATCATCCTCATATCATAGTTTTAGAAGCATCCATAATCCACAGCCCCTGTGCATATCCATATCAGCATTTCACTCCACCAGCATATAGGATAGAGAAGTACTCTCCTTTTGCATACTCGTTCTGCAGGTTGCCATTCTAAGAAGCTTTGCTTATACAATCTGAGAGCAGTAGCTTCAAGAGAATTACTGGAGATAGAGAACAATGGAACGATTCTGAAGAAGCTTTGTTTGATTTCATTTCAATTTGTCTTGCTTTCTTTAGTTTAATGTTGCATTGGTATGTTTATATTGTTTCATTTTGATACTAACATTTCCCACACACAATAGGCTCTTGACCATGGAATACATAAAGTTGGCTAAGAGGATCATCATGGCCTTCTTGGTCATAGGTAAGATCATAGAGGGGAGCTTGATCATAAATAGGACCAAGTATGTTATGAGTGAGATTGTTAGATGGGCCTAGATCTTGATTAGAATGAGAGGTTAATGTTTCCTCATGCTTAGGATAATGCTCTTGACATAACTCTTGGCTTGCTTGAATGAAAGTGGAAGGGGGTGACTCTTGAATGGGCTCAACATGTTCTATATGGTTAACAACATGGAGACATGATGGAGGTTGACTTAGGCTCAATGGGGAAGACTCTTGAATAGGCTCAAGGGGGAGACTACATGATGGGGTTGGAGGAATAGGCATGGCATTCAAAGGTTCTTTGGTAAGCTCATTAATGGGTACTTGACATGGGGATGGTCTATTTCGTGCTAGTAGCCATTGGATCACATCCTTTGAAAGTGTATGGGTAGATGGATAATATAGTGGATGGACAATGATAGTGGATGGTGTTATAGGCTTAGGATTAGGACTAGTACATGGTGGCTTAGGGATAGACATTTTATTGGATGGTGCTATGATAAAGTTATAGGGTGCATGAACTAGATTGGTATTTCCCTTGTCAAAGGTGGCATTAAGACTTAAAGGCTTTTGATCTTGTTGTGAAGGTGGACTTGGGCTCCTACGTTCTTGTTGTGATATGGGTGGATATGTTGATGTGGCATTGACATGATAGGTAGATGGGTTAGGTTGGCATGATGATAAAGGTGACACATAGGATTGTGGTTGAATGTGTTGAGGTTGGAATGGTGTTTGGACTTGTTGTGGTATGACTTGTTGTTGTAATGATGATGGAGGAGTTGCATAGGATAATGGTTGTTATGAGGTAGATTGGTATGGATAAGGGTTGACATTAGAAGAGGTGTGATAGGTTGATGAAGGGGTAACATGATATATGGATGGATGAGGTTGATATGATGATATAGGTGACACATAGGATTGAGGTGAAATTTTTGATGTGGTGATTGGACTTGATGTTGTACTTGTTGGATTTGACAAGTGGCCATGAGGTATTGGGCTTGTGTTATGAGTTATTTCATTTGAGGTGATTGGTTTGTTTGAATTTTTTGGATCATGTCATATATTCCTTGAATGGTTTGTTGGTTTAAAGGTGATTGGCTTGTTTGAGCTTCGTGAAGTATGTGAACAAGCTCTTGTGCTATGTCTTCTAATGTTGGCCTGGTGTTACACATGTCCTTACATTGTTGTATGTCATCTTGTCCCTCCAAGTATGCCACATATTTTTTGTCATCATTTGAATTAGGAGGGGACCTTCGAAGTGTGATTTTAGGTCTTGGATTATTCTCGTGATTAGTATTAGGGAGAGGGCCTCCTTGAATTATGATCTTGGGCTTAGGTTTTGTCTCATGATTTAGACTAGAGGGATAGGCCCCTTGGATTATGACTTTGGGCTTATGATTAGGATTGGGCTTGTTTATGATTAGGACCATTTTGACAAGTGGTGACTAGGACTAGATTGATGATGATGTTGAGCTAATAAGATTGGATGATTAGGATGATGTGGCAATTATTTATTGGAAATTTGACTTGGGCAATATCAAACACAAGATCTCACATGTAAATGCATGAACACACACACCAAACACAATGATAAATTTGTCTTTCAAGATTAAATGTTATGATTAAGCTAACACTTGAATACACAACAAGTCTAATGTTAGTCAAGTGGGTATGGCCAATTAGGTCTTAAGCTAGGATGCATAAGGTTGAATAAGGATGATTTGAAAGCAAAATCTTGCCACACAGTCGGGAGAAAGGGGTAACCCACCCTTCACCTTCACTCCCAAAGGTATACAGTTCTTTGGGGCTTAGCCAAGAGTGGCAAGATTTAAACTCCCAAAGAGGTGTGTCTTTGGATTCACACCTTGATTGAGGTCGTCCCTTGGAGGGGTGTGTGCTCCAAGCAGGCCTCCTAAGAAGGGTATGACAAAAGTGAACCAAGTGAGGTGTTTTGGAGGACACACACTTGATTCACACTCGCAGTTGTTAATTTCCCTTTAGAAAATTGAAATGTGTGTAAGCAAACAATGGAAGCACTTGTCCTTTTTAACCCAAATCCAAAATGTGTGATGGAATACAATGGTTCTTTTTAAGCCCAATTTCAAAGTGTGATTGCAAATAAGATGTTCATTTTAAGCCCCAAATTGAAGTGTGTGACAAACAAGATTAAGATATGAAAGATGGAATGTGTGCACCTAGACTTTATTTAGCTCCAAATTTTTGTCCACTTGATCCAATTTATCCTTTGAAGTGTTTATTTTTTTCTATACATTCACAAAACCAACAACAAAGCCAAAACCCTAACAAAATAATTGATCACTAATATTAGAGGGTTAGCTAGTCAAGACAAATTTGATTTTTGAAAATGTTTTTTGCATCAAAAATAAAAACACAAAGAATAGACCCTTATTAAAATTTCCAAAGCTTTCAAAAAATGTAAAGAAATCCAAAAAAATTGTTGTTTTGCACCCAACATTAATTTTTTATGAAAAATCATTAAAAAATTATAAAAAATTCAAAACAAGTCTAAAAATTCTGATTTTTGGTTTGATGATGCTTGACATCATCTCAAATCTGTAGATTTTTTTTTGTGAAAAGTTCTGCAACCATTTGTGAGATATAAGCAAATCTTTGTAAAACCCTAATTTTCAAAGATTTATTTTTTGTCTAATTATTTTTCATCCAAATTAAAAAAAAAGAAAGAACAAACCCCTATTGAAATTCAGAGAGTTTTCTAGAAATATAAAAAATATCCAAAAAAATTGCTAATTTGTTCTCAAAATTGATTTTTCATGAAAAATAATAAAAAAAAGTTATAAAAAATTAAAAATAGCTCCAAAAATTTCTAATTTTTGGATTGGAAGCTCTTGATATTGTCCTCAACCTGTAGATTTTTTTGTGAAAATATCTGCAGTTGTTTGAGAGATATGGTTGAATATTTGAAAACTAGGGTTTTGTCCCAAAATGATGCAAAACCTGCAACAAAAAGGATCCAACTCCAAAATTCCTCAAAATTTGTCAAAATATTGAGCTAAAAATCAATTAGGGGGTTCATGTCAGGTTCACTAAAATGTATAGGGAAAATTTGGATAAATAAAAATGATAAAACAATAACATGCATTACCTAATCCAAATCTTCAATACCTCAAATAGACTCAATGATAGATGAATTATTTGATTGATTTGATATGTTGGTTGCTCAATTCAACAACATAACATTGAGATGGAGATGATAGATGAATGATGATAGATAGAAATGGATGAATGATTCAAGAATAATTTTGGCAGCATAATGATACTTGAAGAATCAACCCCCTAAATGGCTTATGAGATGGTTGATTTATAGGCAAGGTCTGATTTGGATTGATGGTTGAGATTGGATGTCAATAAGATGTTTTAATCCATGTTCAAGATTGAAAGTTGTAGTATGAAATAGGGAGGGAAAAATAAGGGCAATGATAAGGATTAATGGCCGAGATTGAATTACAAGATAATTCAATCAAGGGTGGAAAATGAATGAGGCAAGAGAAGATAAGAATGGCATGGATAATGAGGTTGTTACAGAAAAAGAGGTTGTTGGAGAAAATTAAATAATTATAAAATTATTTAATTTGGGAGGGAAGGTGAATAATTAAATAATAAAAGCATTATTTAATTATAAAAGACATGTGACATGTTGACTTTTAAATTAAATAATAATTTAATTCAAAAGTGGATGAAAATGACAAATTAGTAAATAATTAAATAACTAAAATTTATTTAATTATAGAAGAAGAGGATAATGCATAATTAAATAATTGAAATAATTATTTAATTTTTGTAGAAAAATGACAATAATTAAATAAATAAGCATTTATTTAATTATAGAAAGGAAGGGGCTAATTAGTGACGTAATCAAGGGAAGAACAAAGGAAAAAATGAATTAATTAAATAATTAAGAAATATTTAATTAATAGAGGAATATGACCTTAAAGATAATTAAATAATTAAAATTATTTAATTATGCAAGTAGAAGGAGGAATTGATATGAAAAAGTGGGTTCATAGACGAAAGACAATTTTCAGTGTCTACAACTCTCATCAATGATAGGAAGAATGGGTCTAGCTAAATCATTGATAACTTAGAGGTTTTTAAAATGATCATAAAAGCTTTATATAAGTTTTGAATGTTAGGATTAAAGAGATCCATCATTACATCTAATTACAAAAATTGCTCCTTTTTATGTTTGTGTTATAAAAATGGAAATAATAATTTAATTCCTCTATCACCATAGTTTATCAATTGACGATGAGCGTGGATTTGGCATCCTTTGCATTTATAAATATTTAATTTCTATAGAAAGTTTTTAGTATGAGTAATTGAATGTTAGATATGAATGTTAATAGGTTGGGAGCAAGAAGGGACCTCCTATGCTCTAGTTGACATTTCAAAGACTTTTCCAGTTTTTAGTTTTTGGAAACAACTTTTCGACCATATTCATAAAGAAATAATCTAAAACGAGCAATAGTTCTTTCCCACTAGCTAATCTATCAATGTTTTTGAGTCTTAGGTTCATCCTTCCACATAGAAAGGAGGCCATCAATGCAGTCTTAATATTTTAGTGAGAGATATTCAACTTGAGTGGAAATTTATTGGGGAGAGTGATAGATTTGGAGAAGGATAAATTAGTAAACATAGGGAGGTGGTCAGAGAGATTAGTTGAAAGGTCTAGGTGGACAAGATGACCAACATGAGAGGGAACAATGTGAAAATTAGGGGAAATGTAAAATAAGTCTAGATGAATCATCTTCCTTAAGAAGCCTTCTTGATAATTATGCTAAGAGAACCAAAATGGTTTTTGAATGTTAGCTTTTCCCAAAAGAGGGTCATGGAAACATATAGAGTTTCAAGTTAAAGTATAAGCTTAAAATTTAGCTTGAGACAAACAAGAAGTATTATCCTAACTGGCATTAGTGGAATGTTCCATGATATTGAAGTCCCCTTAAAGGACCCATTTTTCCATGAGGAGGTGAAGGTGAAACCATTCCCATATCAAAGCTCTCTTCGGGGGATAATTAGGAGTGTAGATGGAGTAGAATCCAAATAACACCTCACAAAGGATCATAGTTAGCCAAATGTAGCAATTGTCAGGATCAAATCCAAAATTTGCAACATATTTGGTGACCTAAGGAGCAAGACCTAAAACAACACAATATCCCCCCTTCCCCCCTCAATGTACATAGTCTAGTAGAAAAGAGCCTTTTCCAAATGAAATAAATGGTTGTTTTCTTATGCATATCACTAGCTTTCACTTCTTACAACATATTGCCATTAGATTAATTATTTTAGATATAATTCTTGACACAAGTCTTCTAAGTGGGGAGCACGCCAATCCTTGATCATTTCATAATTAGACATGACACTTCATTAAAGGGCGTCAAGAGAGGAGTCCTCATCCATATGTAGTGCACTACATTCCTGAACTCTTTGGAGCAAGGTTATACAACCATATTTTGGTTTGGTATTTTCAAAGAGGAGGAACGAGATTGGGATTGCAAGGGGTCACATGGAGGTGATGAAAGGGCTAGGATAGGAGGATAAGTGTAGGCTAAGGGTAGGATAACTTCTTTTTTCCTTTTACAGAGTCTTGTTTTAGACTCAATCACAACATATTTGAAAGTAGATTAGGGCATCAAGAAGAGGGAGGGTGGTAGGAAGAGGAAGGAATTGAGGGTGGGGGTGGTGGATTGCTAGAGAATGGGGGTTGATGTGCTTTAAGGGGGTAGATTGGGGGGTTTTAGGTAGTTTTAAAATTTCTTCAATAGAATTGGTAGAGCTAGGTATAGATATATTAGGAACTAAGGGGTACAACTTGTAAATAGGGAAGTATTGAATGAGATGGCCTTTTTTTTATAACTTCTATAAGAGATTAATTATATTGATAATGCAAAAAATTTACAGTGCTGGCCCATGGACATAGGGGCAAAAGATTTCCCAAATTTCCAAACCCTATAGCAAAGCCCTCAAAGCCAAAACACACCTACCAAATTATAACAAATAACACCCCAAAAATGATCACGTAAGTTCATACCACTGTATACTAGTGTAATTAACTATCATATGCAACATCTATTGACACTAGGAAACAAAATAATTGTAACATTGACCATACTTTCCAAAGATATACTGGACCCAAAACAAACCAAAACTAGGGGGAATTCTGCAAGATGAAGATCCTGAACTCTTACTTCCAGGTAGCACCTTACACAGGAGTGAGATGAAACTTCTTGAGAAAAGTCACCCCCATAGCAGCTAGCCTATGTTGCTTGAGTAAATCCAGACCATGCAATTCTAGAAGGAAAGAATAATATTTGACTGTTTCCCTTAGGACCTTGAGAAGACCCAGATCGCGAGGACGAGGGATTCCAATCCTGAGAGTAGCCACTGCCAATGTTTCTTCCAACCCAACCAGAAGGTCATTCTTGAATAGATTTTGCATCAAAACTTTCACTTCCTACTTGGGCACATTTACATCCAAAAGACCAACCAACACTTTGAAGGTGATATTAGTGTCAACCCGATACCCTTTGTAATCAAGGGAAAATCCTAAAATTATTATTGGGTTAGCACAATAACACTTAAAATCCCTATGAAATAACAAAGCACAAAGGAAATAATATGAAAACAAAAGGAACAATGTTACCCTAGGTCTTCATCTTCCATGCTTCACCTTTGTTACACCTCCTAGCTTGCTGTAAATAGAGATGCCCTCAGATTTGTATGAGCAACTATGACAAATGACAAGACCAAAGCAAGTTTTGAAGGATTTATTGAAAGAAATGACTTGACAATAGACTAAAATGACAATGACTGCAAATGACAATGATCATAACCTAAATTGACAGAATGAGCATGAGATGGAGAGAGAGAGAGAGAGAGAGAGAGAGAGAGAGAGAGAGCCTCCAAGGGCCAGAGAGATAAGAGACCAAGAGAGAGCCAAATGAGAACAAAATTGCCATTTTATAAAAACTGCAATTTTGAATGTGTGGCCAGGATGAGAAGATGACAAAAACCCTAGAATCAATGATCAAGATTGAATGTTGCAATAAGAATTAGGGTTAGGTCAAAATTAGGGCAAATGATAAGGATGAAGGGCCAAGATTGAATTATAAGATAATTCAATCAAGGGTCGAAATTAAATGAGATGTCAAAAGATAAGAATTAATTTGGAAGATAAGATGGCATGGACAAAGAGGTTGCTGGAGAAATTTAAATAATAAAATTTATTTACTCCAGGTGACCAGTAAATAATTAAATAATAAAGATATTATTTAATTATGGAGGAATGTGACAAAAGGAATCATTTCGATTAAATAATAATTTAATTCAAAATTCAAGAGAGTGGACCAAATTAAATAAATTAACTTTATTTAATTTAATGAGAGAAGAGGTTAATGAATAATTAAATAATTAAAATAATTATTTAATTATAGTAGAAAATGGACAAAAATCAAATAAATTAGAATCTATTTAATTTTTAAAAGAAGGGGGCTTGCTTAGTGACGTAATTAAATAAATAAAATATATTTATTTAATAATCAAGAGGAATAAATGACAAAAGGGGAATTAAATAAATTAAGAAATTTATTTAATTAAAGGAAGACTTTAGGTAATTAATGACGTATTAGATAAATAAATAAAATTTATTTATTTAATAATCAAGGAGAAATAAATGACAAAAATGAATTAATTAAATAATTAAAATTATTTAATTAATAGAAGAATTATGACTTTAGAAAATAATTAAATAATTAAAAATTATTTAATTATTAAGAATGAAAGGGGCAATGTTGAATAATCTAAGAGGGTGCAAGCCTAGGAAATTTTATGTGTCTACATTTTGCCTCTTTGTCATAATGTAGCATGTCGCATTGTGACAAAGAAAATAAGTCAAAAAATGCCCAGTGCAAAATAAGATGAGGAAGAATGACGAGGAGGGTTGTGGTATGCCCCCTCGAGAGGACAGATAGGTTCCAAGAACATGGGTGTGCTCTCGAAATGGATGAGAAGACTAGAATATGAAGAGACAAAGAAATGTTAATGAAAATGATATGGATGATGAGATGGATGCAATGCCTACATGAGACGAGTGAGAGAAGATGACAAGACTAAAGAAGATGCATGTTAGTTCACCAATGTAATCAAGGGAAAATCCTAAAATTATTATTGGGTTAGCACAATAACACTTAAAATCCCTATGAAATAACAAAGCACAAAGGAAATAATATGAAAACAAAAGGAACGATGTTACCCTAGGTCTTCATCTTCCATGCTTCACCTTTGTTACACCTCCTAGCTTGCTGTAAATAGAGATGCCCTCAGATTTGTATGAGCAACTATGACAAATGACAAGACCAAAGCAAGTTTTGAAGGATTTATTGAAAGAAATGACTTGACAATAGACTAAAATGACAATGACTGCAAATGACAATGATCATAACCTAAATTGACAGAATGAGCATGAGATGGAGAGAGAGAGAGAGAGAGAGAGAGAGACTGAGAGAGAAGAGAGAGAGACCAAGAGAGACAAATGAGAACAAAATTGCCATTTTATAAAAACTGCAATTTTGAATGTGTGTGAGGATGAGAAATGATGTAAAACCTAGAATAATGATCAAGATTGAATGTTGCAATAAGAATTAGGGTTTAGGTTAAAATTAGGGCAAATGATAAGGATGAACAAGATTGAATTATAAGATAATTCAATCAAAGTGAAATTAAATGAGATGTCAAAAGATAAGAATTAATTTGGAAGATAAGATGGCTGACAAAAGAGGTTACCGGAGAAATTTAAATAATAAAAATTTACCTGTGTGATAAATAACAAACAATAAAAGATATTATTTAATTATGGAATGTGACAAAAGGAATCATTTTAGATTAAATAATAATTTAATTCAAAATTCAAGAGAGTGGACCAAATTAAATAAATTTATTTAATTTAATGAGAGAAGAGAGCTAATGAATAATTAAATAATTAAAATAATTATTTAATTATAGTAGAAATGGACAAAAATCAAATAAATTAGAATCTATTTAATTTTTAAAAGAAGGGGACTTGCTTAGTGACGTAATTAAATAAATAAAATTTATTTATTTAATAATCAAGAGGAATAAATGACAAAAGGGGAATTAAATAAATTAAGAAATTTATTTAATTAAAGGAAGACTTTAGGTAATGGTATTAGATAAATAAATAAAATTTATTTATTTAATAATCAAGGAGAAATAAATGACAAAAATGAATTAATTAAATAATTAAAATTATTTAATTAATAGAAGAATTATGACTTTTAGAAAATAATTAAATAATTTAAAATTATTTAATTATTAAGAATGAAAAGGGCAATGTTGAATAATCTAAGGTTGAGCCTAGGAAAATTTTATGTGTCTACACCTTCACAACCATCCATGAAACCTTTACCTATAATGAATTTCATTGTCGCAATGGTTAGATAGTTTGGTTTGTGAAGAATGTGCTTCAGCCTTAATGTAGTTACTGGACCTAGAAAGGCCATCTGATGCTTACTACCCAGCAGTTGCATGGGCATACCCATGCCTCCACAAACTAATCTACTCATAGAGACTTTAATAATGAACATCGCCATAAGATACAAATGAGAAATTGTTAGATTTAACCCTTCAAATGGCATGTGAGAGTCCCAAAGTGCCATAAAAAATATAACTCACGATACACACAAAGCATACTAAGGAAGTGTTTAACCATCATCATAAATAAAGCCTTAACAAGCAATTGTCCCTTGAGCATGTGAAACATCCTCATGAAAAGGTCACTTCTTTATTTCACTTAATACCATGATTAATATACATTTAATCAAGGCAAGCCTCATGAAGCTAAGGTTATCAAACCAAAAATTCCAACTCATCAAACCACTAGCAAGATATTTGCCAACGTGGAACGGTTTAACCCTTGTGTTAGTCAATCATCCTTTACCATCCAAACACTGTAGACAAATAACCAACAACCTAGTCTGGCTCTGCACAACTACATTTGTGGAGATCCACCCACTAGCCATCCACAGTTTAAATTTGTCACTTTGTGTCAGTTATGTTGATGAGTTCTTTGACTAGAATCCCATCAACTCCCATATTTGAAAGTTTGTTCGCCTCCTGATTGCCTTCTCTTAATGTATGATTAAGGTGTAGTTCTTGAAACTTTTAAGTAACTTCAAAGAATTTTCTAACAACATTCTAAGTTTCCAATTTATCATTTTCCCAAAATGAAGGGCACTAATGATCACAACTGAGTCTCCTTAAACCACAATATTAGATAATTTTAGTTCTACACAAAGTTTGATTCCAAGAAAAGCAACTTGCATTTTAGCCGCGTTGTTGGAGCCCATGGGAAGTGGTTTCGCTAACTTTCCTAAAACTTTACCGCACTAGTCTCTAGTGATGCACCCAACTCCAGAGCATTTGGGCTTACCTCTAGATGCCCCATTTAAGTTGACCTTATACCATCCGCTATCAGGGGAATGCGATTTCAAGTTTTTCCTATCCTCTTGTGTTTTTGCTTCACCTTCACCCACAAAAGTTGGCACCTTAAGTAAATTCCAATTTTGCCTCATGATTGCATCCCAACTTGAGAAGTTGGCCTTTTTCCTACCAGAAACCTTGGCTCTCGAATTAGTCACATCAACTATACTTTCTTCCACCTTATTAAGAAAGGAAAGAATGGGCATCTCTATGTTTTGAAAAATTCATCAATTCTTTTCCTTCTAGACTTCCCAAAGAAGTAGTGAAGGGATCATCCAACAAAGGCTAGCATACATAGCAATTTTTTTGAGGATGGGGCCACCCTTTGAACATGCTCAATATATCTCTAGGTAAAGTAGTAGACTAATGCAACTTGGTGCATAACCATCACCAACAACTCAAGGTGAAAGGGAAATTTAGGAAAATATGATCACCAGATTCTTCCTCTTGTTTACATAATATGCATCTAGATGGACCACTATATCCCATTTTCTGGAATCTGTCAGTGGTTAAAATTTTGCCTTGTATTGCAGCCCAGGTAAAAATGCCTACCTTAGGAAGGCAATTTCTATTCCAACATAGTTCACTAGGTAGACCTAGCTCTGTTTCTTGTTGTTTTATCAAAAATTTGTAGCCATCTCAAGCATTATAATCTCTTAAAGAGGAGCCATGCCATCTCAACATGTCTTTGCCTTCCCTTATGCATATTATCTAGTTGCTCAATACTTCTTCAAAAGCAAAGGACACCTCGTTACTTAAGCTTAACGACCTTATATTTTTCCATTGAAACTCATGACAACCATTTAAAAATGAACTGCATATATAGTCCCTTACATGTTTGCCCCATGATTATTTTGTTATTGCCATTACTTGCTCAAGATCACCCTTGTTTATCAGTTTTTGGTACCACCTCATGAATCTTCCCATAAGAGTGTCGATCTCCCATCTCTTATATCCCAAGGGAGGTAATCCAAAATTAAATCTCTACTACTACATAAGAAATTCAATATTCTTGAATCCTTGGGGAGTGATCTTGAGATAAATATACTTGTTTCTCCTTCCTCCACATACTTAGTTTTCATAATTTTTACCCACTTAAGGTCTTGTCTTGCATACAACCTCCAAACCAACTTTTCCCCCAAAGCCTTGTTCTGTAAAGACAATATTTTTAAACCTACCCCATCCTCCTCCTTTTATTTACATATATTATCTCATCTTATTAGAGGAAACTTGCTTTGATATGAGTTGCCTTGCTAGAAGAAGTTTTTCATCTATTGATTGATTCTACTACTTACACCATTAGATAGAGGTAAACACAAAATCATGTAAATTGGGAGGGTTACAATTACTAACTTGATCATTGTGAGTCTCCCAGCCTAGGAGAGCCATTTACCTTTTGAAGAGGACAATATTTGCTCTATTTTTGTCACTAACGGGTCCCAGAGTTTCCCAGGTTGTACCCTAGAAGCTAAAGGCAACCCTAAATATTTGCACAGGAGTTTACCCTTTCTAAATCTTAGTATTCTCAGGATCTAATATTCTCTTGTTGGATTTGTGAAGAAAAATAAAATTTTAAAATTTTCGGTACTTACCTCCTACCCCAAAGCTGCGATATATTTGGCCAAGACATCTTTGAAGTGCCTTTGTTCTCTCTCCCCTACATATCCAAATAACATGGTGCCATTAGAAAATTGTTGGTGAGTAATTGCAGGCATGCTCCTCATGATCAAAAACCTATTTACCTTGCCTTCCTCTACTACTTTGGAAATTGACCTACCAAAATCTTCTGCCATGATGATAAATAGAAAGGGAGACAGAGGGTCCCCTTGTCCGAGTCCCCTTGAAGCACCAAAAAACCCCTCAGTTGTGCTACTTATCAGTACTAAGTATCTAGGATAGGTGATCTAATTGAATATTTAATCTATCCATCCAGTATGAAAGCCAAATGCCTCTAATACTTTGAATAAAAACCTCCAATTTACTTTTTCGTAAGCTTTCTTGATGTCAAGTTTTATCAACATTGATTGCTTCCTTATTTTTGAAATCAAGTGGATTGCTTCTTGGCCAATGATCACCCCATCTAAAATTGATCTGCCAGGGACGAAACCTATTTGTTCGTCAGAGATTATGTCAAGGAGGATCTTCTTAACATAATTTGCCACTGCTTTTGCCAAGATTTTGTATATGGTATTGCAAAGAGCAATACCTGACGAAATTCCTCTAATTTTTTAGGTTTTTCTTTTTTTGGAATTAAGGCAACAAAGGTATTGTTTATTTCTTTTAGCACCTTAATAGTAAACCTTGAATCTTCAATTGCCTCCACCACATCACTCCCAACTATCTCCCAACAATGTTGAAAGAAAGCCATTAGAAACCCATCTGAGCCTAGGGCCTTATCCAGATGCAATTAGAAAAGCACCTCTTTGATATTTGATTCTAAAAATTTTCTTCTCAACATATTGTTTTGGGCCTTAGTGACTAGTTTTGGGATGCACCCGAGAATTTTCTGTTGATCCTATACACTGGAACCATTCTAATCGTTTAGAAAAATTATATGGCAACCAATGAGATGTCTTCTATTTTTTCTAGGGTTCTTCCATCCACTATCTTGATACTAGTTATCCTATTCATTTCTCTTCTTGCTTTGGTGGAGTTGTGGAAAAATTTAGTGTTTTTGTCATCGATGCTTAGCCATAACTCCCGTGATTTTTGTCCCCATAAAGTTTCTTCTTTTGCTGGGATTTCTCCCATGTATTTTGGAAGTTCCTTCTCCTTCAAATACTTATTGTTATCCATCCCCAAGCCACATACTTCTTCGTTCAAGATCCTCAATTCTTCCTCAATTTTCCTTTTTTCTTTGAAAATGTTTTTGAAACAATCTTTATTCCAAGATTTCAAGTGTTTCTTGATCAATTTCAACTTGGCTACAAGATTATTTACATTTTTGAACCATCCAACATCATTTCATTCCACCATTGCCTTATAAGATAATTGAAGTTAGGATCTTTAAACCACATAAATTCAAATTTAAATGGGCATCTAAATGGCCTTTTTCAACAAGGATTTCAAGAAAAATAGAAAAATGATCCGAACTCGAGGGGTAAAATATTACTTTTGAAGGTGAAGAGGAAATCACTTAAATCCCCTTTGAATAAAAACCTGTCCAACTTTTTAGCTATACATCAAAAACCTTTAAGCTTGTTTGTCCAAGTAAATTGCCCATTGCCCATAAGAATATCTATCAACATATTTCTCTCTACAAATTTTTCAAAATCAATTTGTGATTGTAATTTCCTCCCCACTCCACCATGCTTATCCTCTAAGTGCAATATTGCATTAAAATCCCCCCAATTAGGCTGAATTCAAAAGTAAAATTGTAGCATACTGGATCTAATTATTTCCATACCTCCTTCTAAATACAGGTATTTGGACCATAGACATTAACTAAAAGAAAGCTCAAATTTGAAGTAAGACTTCTTACCTTGCATGCTAGCATCTTTTATTTGCAATAACTTTTTCTATTAACACTCTTTGAGGTCTCCAAAGTGTAATGAGTCCACCCGATTGTCCTTTAGAATTCATTGCCAACAACTTCCAAGATCTCATTCTTTTGTCAAAGCAATCCACCTATTCTTGGAAAAGTTTAGTTTCCTGAATAAGACAAATGTTAGCTTGAGACATATCTAGATGATGGAATTTTTTGTTAGGGGCATTAAAGCCCCTAACATTCCATGTCAAGATTCTCATCTTTCTTTACGAAAGGGCCTCACCCTTCCCTACTTTCAACATTTCATTGATTTTTTTTTTCCCATTGGATTCTCCATCTAGTTTGAGCTTTTCCAAATTAGGAATTCTACCCCATCTTTTACTTTCACCACAATTTGGCGAGGTCTTTATTGTTTCTTTCTGGTGTATCCCTAGTTTTTCCTATTCCTGTCATCGATCGAATAGTGCATATCCCTTTTTGTTTGCTCTAGGGGTAAACTCCCCCACTTTTTCCTCCAGACTTTCCTCCTCCATATTAGGAATTACTTGCTAGTCCTCTTCTAAATTTGGAACCCCCCCATGCTTTCCCAATGACATTTCTTTGGCTTCATGCTCCGACTCCACCAATTCTTTGCCTACCTCAATTAGGGAGTTGAGATCGTCCATCCTCATGTTATTACCAATCATATCAATAACACTTGTCAACTTAGCATCCAAAGTATTACTTATTTCTAATGGTTCCTTCACTTGTTCTTTAGAGGTCAAAATTTCCATTTTTTTTGGGGTTTGATGTTGTGAGCCTGAATTTGAATGTAAATCCATATTTTCCCTCAAACCAGAGTCCCCAACCAATTCAAATTTTGGAACTGGATCAACCTTGGCTTCCGAAATTACAATCGACTCCATGGATCGCCATCCCAACATCTCAATTAGGATGTTCCTTGGGTGTGGATCTAAAACCAGGGATTGTTGCAGATTTCCCCAATTTTTATAATCTCTAATTCTTTCCAATATGGACAATAGGGTTTGTTTTCCACGTAGATTCTTACATAAGTGATGATACCATCTTGATCCATTCTTTCTTCTATGCACAAGTATTTACCCAAATGATTTCCAATTACCTCCAAGATATCTAGCTATGAAAAGTCTAGAGGAAGATTCCATTTGATGTTAGAAAGGGGTCAAAAATTACTTCCCATTTGTGGATGTAGAATCCATTTCCGTTCATCAACCAAATCCCTTTTTCAATTTCTTCTCTAATTTTCTGAGATGGGCAAATAACCACAAAATAACCATTCGTTAGCACCTTAAATCTCATGTTTTTACCCCAACGATCTTGCCACCAACGAATCAAACTATCCCAGTTTATGTCTTTCCCATACCATTTAACTAGTAAGCCCTGTTGTTCCATCAACGTGATTGAAGGCCTTAGCAAGTTTTCTCCCAAAATCATTGTTTTCTTGTTTCCCCACCTTGATCCATTGCGGAAAAAACCAAGAAGGTTGTTCTACATATGGTGACCATCAAAACTTCCCTTTGGCCATAATGAAGCATCCAACATTGTATCAATATGTGCTTTGCTAAGGTTTTTCCCACCTTGATCGTTGATGAATCTTCCATCTAAAAACTACTCTCCTAGTTGTCTGTTTCTACGATTATTTCACCAGGATGAATTGCGCCTAGAGGTTCCATACCAATGTTGCCCATTTCAACCTTTGTTACCACAATTATTGGTTCTTCCTGATTTACAATGAGTCGAATGATGTCACCATTCTTCATTTGCTGCATGTGTCTATTTGTGCTCCAGAGGTACTTCATGCTTTGTCACTTTTACCCAAGTTAGGAGTCCTTCTACCTTTTTGTGCCCTTCTTCCATTTTCGCCCCTTTGATAACAAATTTGAATGAGATATCAAGAATAAAAAGAAGCAATGATTTATCAAGGTAATTAATTTTCTAGTCAACTTCAAAACTTGGGCTAGTCAATTTAATTGTGCTTGGTAGACCCTAGGTAAGATCCATCTCAATACAAGCACGAGGTTGAACCAAAATGCTAGCCCATTTATCTCTCTACATAAGTCATAAAACTCTACCCACTTGGGAAGCTATCTTGTAGAAATAGGCAAAATGCAATATTGAGGAATGGGAATTTGACCCATATTAGGTATATAGACTTGGAGATTCTTTCATGGTAAAAATCTAGGTCCCAAGCTTGGACATAACATATCTGATTGCCTATTATCCATGATTCCTACTAGAATATAGTTTGGGCATGATCTAGGTCAACAAAAGTGTAGGACACATATCCTCTATCCACCCTCTAAATGCCTTAACACTCCAACCTTTTTGTTCCTAGTTATTTTAGGTCCATTTAAATAAATCTTATTTAAAAGGGACTCCTTTTAGCAAAAAAAGGTATGGTTATTTTTGTTTTGCAAACTTAGATTTAATATCTATAATTTCTTTTGGGAGTTCGAAGGAGATTGTATTTTTTTATTGCAATTGTCTGTCTTGACTACAAAACTAGGAAATGATGACAATCGAGCTGTTATGTTGGGTTGCCAAATTGTTTATGGTGGTAGATACAACACTAGGTTGATCTTGATAGTCCACATTGACAAGGGAAAATCCTTATGCATGCTTTTTCATTATATTAGCATAAACCATGTAGGCTAGCAATGTAGAGTTCGAGTTTCAATCTGATTTGGATTCTTTGTTTTAGTGTATGCTTTTTGCGCTCTCTTGCCTTTTTCAATCTCGACTACTTTGTGTTTCAAGCAATAAATACTTCCAAAATCCTTTTGCTTTGAAACTTGGAAATCTTTTGTTGCACCAAGTCATGGGGGAGAGTGATTAGGGTTTTCAGTAGAGCACTCCATAATTTTCCTTCATGTTAAGTTTTTTCAATACATCCATATAATTTAGTAATTTTAATATCAAACTTCACACTTTATATTGATGATTTTGAAAATTGATTTTTTTTTATAACTAATTTTTTTAATAAAAAGATATAATTTTTTTTAAAAAAATAATCTTTATCTACTATCAAAAATTCAACTCTAAAAGCTACTTCTCTTAACCCTTATCATTTAAACCCTACCCACCTTAATAAACTTGAAAATACTCAAACTTGAAAATACTCTCATAACTAATATGAATAGCCTATTGAAAAAAGAAAATCCAAAAAAAACCCTTATTATAAAAGAAAAAGAAAAAGAAAAACCGCCTTAAAAATCCACTCTATAGTACCTCCCAAAAATAAAACCTTCGCAATATAGAAAACCCCGAAACACGAAACAGGAAATGACTTCACCGCTGCTGCAACATAAATCCAACGCATTCACAACCCAAAGAAAAAATTAAAACAAGTCGTGGATCGTTCTAGGCTCAGCGGATCCACGACAAAAAACGTTTACACGATTTTCAAGCAAACTCGATCCCTGAACTTCCAAGATCGAAATTCAACAATTCTGTACTAAAAATCAAGCTCAACGATGGCGGAATTCGCAGAAATGGAGGGCGCGGACGGGGTGCGCATGACGTGGAACGTGTGGCCGAGCTCGAAGGTGGAGGCGAGCAAGTGTGTGGTGCCGCTGGCCACAGTCTACACCCCGATTCGCCCTGCGCCTGAATTGCCCGTGTTGCCCTACTCTCCTCTGCGCTGCAAATCCTGCTTCTGTATTCTAAACCCTTACAGCCGCGTCGACTACACCGCCAAGATCTGGATTTGCCCCTTCTGCTTCCAGCGCAACCATTTCCCTCAACACTATTCCATGATCAACGAGAGCAACGTGCCGGCTGAATTGTTTCCTCAATACACCACGATCGAGTATGCGGTTTCTGGCGAGAAGAGCCTGCCCCCCGTGTTCCTCTTCGTTCTGGATACATGTGTTATTGAAGAGGAATTAGGGTATGTGAAGTCGGCGCTCAGTCAGGCGATCAGCTTACTGCCGGAGCTTGCGCTTGTAGGTCTTGTAACATTTGGAACGCAGGTGCATGTTCACGAGCTCGGATTTTCCGATCTGAATAAGACGTATGTTTTTAGAGGATCGAAGGAGGTTTCCAAGGAGCAGATACTGGACCAGCTTGGCCTCGGCGGGGCCCGTCCTGGATTTCCTAAGGGAGCTCCGACCGGGATAATGCAGGGAGGGGTTGCCAATGGTACGACCTCTGCTGGAATTAATCGGTTTTTGCTTGCTGCATCTGATTGCGAATACACGCTCAATTCTGTGAGTATTCCCGGCATTTGGTGCTTTTGTTTGTTTTTCTGTCGGACAAGATTGTCCAGGGGTTGTAGATGGTAGAAAAAAAAGAAAATTCTTTAATCAGACACTACAGATCTACTTCCAACGAAAAAAATTGTGCGGCTACACTGTTTTTTTGGCATAATTTTAGCCCAGCTAGTCAATTTGTTCGACTGTTCGCCGAGCTTCACCGTAATTATGAAATTGACATCAAAACGAAATATAGAATCTATAGCCAAACTTATTATGACATTATGTCATTTGGGGTACGGAATTTAGTGTAGATTTATTCTAAACATATAGAAACAAAGCTGCACTCTTATGTCTGGTGTAATTTTGAGTCCAGCCGGTCAACTTCTTCTTTCGTTTGTGCATTTGTTATGAAATCACACAATTTGTACCTTCTTCCTCAGTACTCTTGACTATGAACTGGCTGCTTTCACTTTTTCACAACATTGCAAATAATTGTGAAGTTGACATTAAAACAAATGTGAAATTCTCTCAATTTTGGTGCAGATATAATCAAAACATATAGGAATCAAGTTACACAATCTCATGAATTGTGCATTTTTCAGTTAGTTTGGATAATTTGCTGTTAAAGTTGCTTTTGTAATGGAGTCCTCGACGAGACTAGTATTACCGACTTGCCAAGTTTTCTGAATTGGGTTCTACAGAGGCCGATTCAACTTAGACTGATTATAAGATTGACTGAATGAAATTCTCTTAATTTCAGCCCTAAATTGGTGGATGCTTTATTCAAGTATCACTTTGTAAAGTTAGACTTTCCTTTATGGTGCATTTTTCAGCCTAGCTCTTATTCGTTCTTAATCTGATTTTCAAATGGCGTCCTCAGCCTCACTACTCTAATTGATGAGAGGAGTAATCCTGAATTTTACTCTGGACAGTTCAACTCTTTCTCAAGTATCAGAGTAATTATGAAACCAGCGTTAAATCTAAACATGAAATTTTGTTAAATGTGGCTGGGACCCAATTGGTGCAGATTTACTCTAAATATTGTTACCAGACTCAGACTCAGCACAGATTCAGCAGGCTGATTTTGGCTTGGACTTGCATTTGGCGAAAAAGCTTGGCAAAAACTCATCATAGATGGCAATTTTAGAAAAACACAATATATTAATATTTTAGAATATCATGATATATAGAAAAACTTGGCCCAGACTTGAAGAGTGGGGTGAAACAAGTTTACAGGCCTTGTTTGGCCTGCTTGGACTTGGGCAAAGAGAAATCAGGGTACTTACTGAGTCTTGCTGCTATTCTCTAGACACATAGGAAAATTGTTATATTGTTTTGTATTTTTAATTTGTTCTTAAATAACTTTTGCAATGTAGTCCTCAATGACACTACTGATACTGACTGGGCAAGCACTCCCAACTTTGAACGGGTGCATTCAACTCTTTGCCAAATTTAAAAGAACTATGAAATTTACATGAAATCTAATTAATATATTATAAAATTCTTTTATTTTGGGCACAAATTTGTCCCAGATTTACTCCAAATATATATGAGCCCACTTGGTCAATTTATTCTGAGTTTGCTTTCACAACGGAGTCAGCAAGGTCTCTACTCTCTATTCTTACTAGCAGGCACATGTAACTCTGAATTGGTGGGTTCAATTCTTTACCAAGTTTCAGACTAGTTATGCAATTGACATCAAAAGTAATTATGCAGTTTGCTTTTAGATGGGGTGCAAAATTTGTGCAGATTCACTCAAAAATTGTATGAATGAATTTACACTATCCCTTATGGTGTATTTTTGAGCCCAGCTTGGCGATTGATTCTTTCTGATTGATATGGTGTATTTTGTAGCCCAGCTTGGGGATTCATTCTTGCTGTTCTTTATGACCTGTTTTTGTGCCCAACTTGGCAAGTCATTTTTTAAGTTTGTTCTTGCAAAAGAGTTCTCAATTATTCTTTTGAATGTTGGTATGTGGCGACTGATCATGCTATACTATACACCTCGGCATGTATCCTTGCTAGGGTTTGGGGTCAGGCCGGGCCCTGGGCGGGGGTTCAGGGGTGGCAGCTCCCGAGAAAAAATTTCCTCCTACTTTTTCGCGTCATCACCGAAAAAAAGAAAAAATCAACAAAAAAAGAAAAATCCGATTTTGTAGAACCCAAAATTTGGAAGCTTCTAAGCTTGTTAAAAAGGGGTTCGGATGGGTGTTACAGTATGATGAAGAACGCGATTATTCGCAAGATTGTAATAGGTTTTTGCACTAGATAATAAAATCATTGGATGGCTGCGGTTTGGTGGATGTAGCCCGGATTGGGTGAACCACGTTAAATTCTCTGTGTTATAATTTATTATGTGTGTTTTAGTTTCTCTGTTTATTAATTAAATCTGCATTTAATTGTTAGATATCTGCCATTTCTAACCCTAACACTGAATTGGACTCTGTACTGGTGGGTCAACTTTTTGCGAAGTTTTAGACTAATTATGAAATTGACATAAAAAACAAACATTGGAAGTTCATATTGGGTAAAGGTCTTGTGGATGGTTGGAGATCAAGAATAGAATTCTTCTGGGGAAGAGCAGGGTGCTGCTAAAATATTTTAAGAGTGTATTTCGACAAAAATGGTTCCGTCACCATGCATTTCTTCATTTTTCCGTGGTGCTTGTAACCAAGAAAAAAGAGAAGTTTTCTCTCAAAGTTAATGTGAAAAAATAATTAAAAATAATACTGGAACTAATTTTAATGCTTAATGACATGGCTTTTGTGAAAACTGAAAACAATGACTGTGATGTGGATGTTGGGTGTTAATTTTAAACCTTTTGTTTTATCTTGGAGATGCAATGGATCAGATTGTGCAGGATTTCAATGTCGTAGGATGATTATCTTAATTTTCTTTTGTTACAGTGAACTCAGTTACAATAACTCTTAACTGGTTTCAAATCACCCATTAAGCTATTGACCTTGTTCCATACCACTTATGAAATTGTAACCAAAATTAATTATGAAATTTTACAATTTCATTAACCTGAGTTGGGTAGCTTGATTCTCTAATTTAGTGGTCATTATCAAGTTTTTGCCAGTGCAAGTCCAATCTTATTTTTTTTTCTCGGCAAATCCTTCTTGAGTCTGAGTAGTGTGAGCATGGCCCAGAGAGTTAATACAGTAATTTCTCTTATAGATCTGCTTATTTATTACCTTCTTAGACCAGTCCTAGTATGTGCACAAATGTTGCTGTTAAATTTGATTCAGGGCAGATATCTATAAATGGAAGACTTTACAATCTTAATTAATTTGGATGTTTTTGGGACTATATGGAACTTTTGGAAAATCCGATTTTTATTGAATTTAGAAAGAAGGCAGCTGACCTTTCTGCATGAAAGAACAAGAATGGAATTTGATTTTTGTCTATAAAGGGCTCATATATTTTTTTTAACCGCACAGTTCTCTCTATGCTTGAAACAAATTGATGCAAGAGTTGTTGTCAAATGATCAGTGAGTTTGAGTTCTATTTTCTATATTTATTTAAGGAATATGATTTTTCCAGCTGTTTTCTGAAAGAATAATATGTAAGTGGAAAATGGAGATTATATGCTACATTATTGCTTATTTAGTTCAAATAAAATGAAGGCTTTATTTGATTTGATGCTTTTCACTGTTGCAGCTTCTTGATGAATTGCAAAGAGATCAATGGCCAGTAGAAGCAAATAATAGGGCAATGCGCTGCACTGGTATGGCACTAAGTGTTGCAGCAGGGTTACTAGGTGCATGTGTGCCAGGAACTGGAGCTCGAATTATAGCTCTAGTTGGTGGTCCATGCACAGAAGGGCCAGGCACGGTAAGATAATTATGCTATCTTTTTAAAATCTTTCCTCAAATTATTTTGTCTAGTTTGGTGCCATACTAAGCTCTCTTTTATATTATTTAGCCAAATAAGTGATCAGAAATTTCCTTTTTTGCTGGCTTGGGTTTGGGATCAGTAGTTCAACGGACTAAACCCCCTTGTTTGGTACAGCTGGGTTCTGCCATTCAATCTACTCACACATACATACATATATACACACATATACATGTACATATAGATACACACACACACATACATACACATATGCACATGTACATATATCTATATACACCATAGTTGAAAAACTCAGACTCAGCAAAAACTCATGGAAAAATCGGCAATTACTTGGCAAATCTATCAAACATTTGAAAATACATAAATTTATAAAAATATCCCTCAAAAACACACACATTACTGAATTTGTAGAACATATTACTGATTTCCATCATATATAAACCAAACTTAGAGTTTAATACATATCATAGACCAAAAAACAAGTTCAAACTCTCAATGACTTACAATGTCACTTCCATTAGACATGTCATATGTAGAGGTTGCCTCATCTAAAAAGATTTTTGACAAGTTTGGCGATGATAACGTATAAGTCAGCATACGCAAGAGTTGCATCCCAATTCCTCCTCACCCATTCATGTAATCAAGTTTCTTATGTGACAAGAGATCTCAATAATTAGTGGGGGTTTGGGAGTGTAGATCCCAATGGGGTTGAGGGAGACCCTCATGGGGGTCTAGGTGCAATTCCCCCAACAAAGTTGGGGGGTAGTGCCCCTCGTGGGGGTTTGTGGGCAACACCTCCAATGGGGTTGAGGGGCAATGGCCTTCATGAGGTCTAGGGGCAACCCTCATCACCAAGCCCAAATTAAGGCCTTTGAAACCACACAAACCTTCATGGTGCATGCCTTTTTCCCAATTTTATCACTTAAGGGTAAAATTAAATATTTGATACTTTTTTATTTATAAAGATGTTTTAAAAAAAATGATATTTATTTGTTTTTTCTGGGTGGTTCTTCAGTCCACCTAGGTTTGCTTGCCTTAAATTGCTGCCAATTGCATCCCCATAATGCAAAAATCATAAAAATGTTAGGTGCAAAAACAAATTTATACCCTCATTAAGGATAGCTTTTCATAACAAATCGTGACTTTTTAGTGAGTTTTTGACAAGTTTTAATCAAAAACCAAAAAATCATTAGTGAGTAACTCACCAAGGTTTTTGACTTGCGAGTACTTGTGAGTACTCTGTGATTTTTTCAACTATGATATATATACACACATATACATACACTGTTACACACACAGACATAGACACAGACACAAACACACATATACATATTTCTATATGATTTGTTTTTATTTATTTTTGATCGGTAATAATATTTTATTTTATTGAAACCAGGATTTGACCTGCCCTGAAACAGGGATGGTGACATAGGGCACCATCTCCCCAAGGAACGGACACCAACAAATTACAAATTTTCAGAACAAACACCCTAAGCCCCCAAAAAGACTACAAACTTTCAAATTTGTCCTTTATGTTTGGTTCCTCCCTTGGTCTGTGACTGGAGGACCATGCCAAAGGTTTCTTTTTTCCCTTTCTTTTCTCTCTTCCCCTTCACTACTTGACATCCTTCCTCCATCCTTGAAGCTTTCTTCTGCCAATCCATGGATGTGTCGTGATGTAACCCCGCCTCCTCAAGAGCCCCGCATAACACATGTCCTCCTTGACCCTTTGGATTCTCCATCACCTTTTCCTTACCCTGGACTCTCGCCGACCCTGATTTTTCTCTACACTTTTGGGTTTTAGCACCCCCTTGACTTTGTTCAACCAAAGCATCATCCACCTTTGCCGCCTTAGCATCCCTCCTAGTAGGCCCCCCTGTAATTCTTGTCCCTTTTGCCTGCTCTGGGGCCCCATTTGGCTGCTGTGGTTCCGAGTTACTCACAGCCTGAGAATAGCTCTTGCCTTGCCTTTCCTTCTACTTGCCTTGTTTCTCCACCGCGTAATGACGGTGCAACGCATCCTTCCACCAAGTCGTTGGTTTGGCACCCTGGGCTTTGCACATTGCAAAGCCTTGTGTCCAGTCTTAAAGCATCTTCTGCAACAGAAAGAAACACCTTCATAGTCCAGGGGTTGCTTCCAGCATCCTTTGGAGGTGTTGATTGAAATCTCTTCTGGGAGAGTTTTTGTATCTTCCATTTCCACTAAAATTCGGGCGTATGTGGAGTGCATAAGATTTGAATAATCATTGTCAATCATCATAAAATTCCCTAACGAGTTCCCTATAGCCTCCAAACAGGAATCGAACCACAAGTGAAGAGGAAAATTTGGTAGTCTCACCCATTATGGCACTTTCTCAAATTTCTCTGTAACAGGATTAAAATCTGGGTGCCATGGTTTCAGAGACAGGGCAAACTTATCCTCCCAATTCCAAAAATAGTCACACAGAACTCTGTTTCTGTCTTTTACAGATTCAAAAACAACTATAAAAAAACCTCTTGAAACTGGGTATATCTGAATACAACCATCTACCACAGGTTCCCAGTGTTCAGAGATCCAATTGTGAAGGTCACATAAACGGGGCCAAAAACCCCTGAAGCGCCCAATCAAACCTAAAGCTGAGAAGACATTAACATTGTGATTTACCTCGGTTTCATGTTCAGCTTGCAATGAAACTGACGCCCCAGAAACCTTCTCTGTTTTCCCCAACTGAGAACCGCCAGTGCCATCATTTTTCACCTCTGTTACCCCCGCATTTGAAAGCTTCCAGCCACCATCTGCTTGTTTTCCTCCCAATACATTGTGCCGCGCCTGGGTTTCTCCAGAAGCGCCCACCCCCGCTGCAGCCCTCGCATCCTCTGCCAACTGCTCCTCTACTGAAACCCTCACGGCTGCTGCCAACGGCTCCATTTTTTTCACATATGATTTGTTTTTATTAATATAATATATTTATTACATATTTAATATCAACTTATTTAATAAATAAATAAATTTCTTAAATTATATAAATTAATCAAGTTATTATCTATTTAATGATTTATTATTTATAAAATTGTAAATCATTTATTAATTGCTAATTTATTTTATATTTATATATTATGTTTGGACTGCAAAGAAATAATGGCAGTTGAGCAGATCTTGTGACACCACTTTTGCAAATCAGCAAACTTAAACTTGCGGATCCAAAACAATCTAAAACCTTCAACTATGATCTTGCATATGAGGAACACAATGGATGAAGACCTTTGCTCAACAATGTAATGAGCTACCCCAAATGGCATACCGATTTTTTTTTAAACTAAATCACCAATCTAACCTTTCAGGCATTTCGTCAAACAGTTTCATCCTGCTGCTTTGAATGTGTATTCAGATTGTTCCACGGGAGAAATAAAAACTTGTTTGAACAGATTACCAATATATATTACCTCAAGTATAACATACATAGCAATAGGTATAATTCAAAGTTTAGCAACACTTGAATATATTTAGTTCAATGTTCCCAACATAGTACATCACTGAAAACATTCCTTTCCATTCATAATACATAGTGAGTTATAACATTTTCTGACCTGAAAGATGGACACAGCTTGGTTCTGCAAAGCTTGATTCATACGAGATAAGCTGATGCTCCCATTGACCCCATTTTAACTCCTAAGTTAATCACCAAGTCTGATTTCAAGGCACGGCTCTATCTCAGGTCGCGATGAATAATGTATTTGGATGCCGTGTAGAAGCTTTTTTTAAAAATCCGCATTGGATTATCCGATACTCCCACAATTATTCCAAACAGTGAAGCTGACTAAACTTTTACCACTTCAGATTCGCTTAATACACCATGAACAACTTCCAGATTTAAAACTGGCACTGGAGTAAGCATAGTCCATCCCCATATTCTTCCACCACATACTGTGCCCATATTGAACATTTATTCATGCATTTGATGGCTCTTTAAAGAATTACTACTTCTCCGTATTATGCCACTGTTATGCTAACTCCAGGTTGAAGTCTCTAATATTTCTTAGCATCAAAGATTGTCCAACTTTCCCGATTAAGTCATACAATTTTAATGCACTGAGGAAATCTTTATCTTTGGCCCACGTCAGCCTCCCTCCTGAACACGACTTCCCCTATTTTCCCGTTACTTCCAAAGACTCCGATATTCATATGTCTTCTAGAATAAATTGCCACAGCTTCAGTTTCTTATACACCTGTCACTGCAGCGTCCGATATAAAGATTTTTAATACTCCCACAATATCCTTGGCCGTCTGTATTCTTAAGAGTCTTATGAATTTCAATTTAACGTCTCCATACTTAAGATACAGCTCTCGGAAGTTTGACGCTTAAAGCTCCGGTATAATTAAGACTCCCTTGAATATGAAAAGCTGACCCTTCTCCAAATAAGATTGTTATTATCTGCAATTGTTTTTCAGACAAGCCAATGTTATCAGCAGCGCTAGTATCTCCCGTGGACGACTCTTCCTATATTTTTTAATTGTAAGCTCGAATATTTGTGACTATCCCCTGAAGAATTTATTGAATATTGAGGACTCCTTTAAAATCTGTGAACGGCTTCCCAAAGGTCTTTCCTGATTCTTCAAAGTTGCGACCCTTTATTTAATTTTTTGACTTTATATTCCTCTGCTTCCAATTAGGCCTTTCTTGGTATCAATATCATCATGTTTTCAACCTATCGGCCCCCTTCAAATAATATTATCTAATTTCTAAACTTTTCCTCCCATGCGTGCAGCATATGAGCAGTTGGAGGCGACAATAGACTCTTCATATGAATTTGTTTTATATGGGTGTTTCACTTAATGGAAGGCAACTTTTCAACAGTTTGACCCGACTCCTTCAACATATAAATTCCTTGATACTATTATGCCCGCAGCCAGAACTAATTGTCTTTACACAGCCGAGATATTTGATCTCAATTCATGCTTCGAATATTGAAATTGGTGCTTTAATGCTTGCCCAGCCCTCTGAATATTGATATTTTAGGCCAAAGCAATTGTCAACATTATGTACAATCTCAAGTATTCATGAACAGATTAAGAAGATTAGCAGCCAGCACAAATAATCTCTTACATTAGCATATCAACATGAATAAATAGTATTCAATTGAATACAATCATTAATTATTCGATGCATTTGTTCCAATTCAGATCTGAAACAATTGATAAATTCCTCAAACCCAAAATCTCAAACCTTAATACCAAACTAGAATAGTGAAACAAGCGAGAAACCTCTATTGTTTAATAATAAGCGAGAAAACTAAATGTCTTCTCCAACTATCAGCCTGGGCAAATCTTTCACCGCCGAAGCCAATCTTCTTTCAGAGGTCACCCCACCTTAGAAAGGCTGTGAACTATGTTCACCAACAAGAACCTGTTCCAAAATCCAAAAATCCAGCCTGCTTCAAATTGCTCCAAAATATTCTTTCATAACTTTGGCCTTTGACCCTTGGCTTTCTGTTTGCCTGACTCTTCAATTTTCTTTTCTCTTTTAATTTTCAATTGTGACTTAATTTTGAATTTGCATTTAATAAGTCACATAAATATAATATTATTTAATTAATAATATTTCCTTTTGAATTAACATTTGGAGGAAAATATTAAGTAATTAAAATAATATTATATTTTTCTCCATGTAGTAAAAAATGGGACAATACAAACAACAACACCAACATCTCACATGTAAATGGACAAAAAATTGCATCTCTGGAGCATTGCTGCACCAATGTCAAAACTGATACAAAACACCAAATTTTTGCCTTCACTCTTGCACTTGCATGTCTGATATCATGTTAGGGAAAACACTTTAACCACATGCTTAGGACCTGTGTTGCCAAAGGATAGGATGCATGATATGTACGCAACTTCAAAATAAGTAAATTAGGTACGTTTACTTCATTGCTCACTTGAAAACTTCATGATAACAACTTGTACAACCTCCAATGTACATCCAATGTGGGATAAATGCTCATAGTGCAACATGTCTAACACTTCCCGCTAATGCTCCCTCTACAATTCTTGCCCCCCCAACTCCTCAAACATTCCCTTTGTAAAGATTCCTCTCTATATGCTACCAATGTGAATTATATTTCTTTGATGCAAGGTTAATTTGTCCACCTTTGTTTTTCTGCATTACGTCGTTCATTTTTCTCCCTTCGCTTCTTCTTGATGGTTTTTGATATTCTAAAATCTTAGCTGCTCTCTCCTTTACTGTCTATGCTTCCCCTGCCTAGGCATATCCTCTGCGAACAATGTTAGTGTGGTACAATTCCTTTCCTTTTCCAACACCTTACTACTTTAGAAAGTATAACTCAGCTTTTCAAACCATTGTTCCACCTAATCTATTAACCCAATCCTTGAGTTAATTTTGAATAATTCAATCACATATTTTTATATATACACTTTTTTATGTCATCTTTATAACTATTGATTTGTTCTTCCTTTGATTCTTTCTTAATTATTCTAAAAGGAGTTTCAGCTATGTGTTCACCTGCAAACACTTTCTTGATAGGAGCACCCCTAATTGCCTTGTGCTCCTATTGGTTAGTTTTTTTGTTTTTGAAAACACTAAGTTGCACAAAAAAATGAGATGCTTTATAGCATAGTTCAAGAACTCAATCTTGGCAAAAATCTGGCAGACCCAAATTTGACTTAGACTCGACGACCTGGCAAAAATACTTAAATTCCTTAAAAAACCATAGAATTTATTTAAATGCAGTTACCAAATGTGCCAAATAAGTCTACAAAATGTTTGTAAATGTTTTCTATTATATTCAAATACAAAAAGATTAGAATATCACGGCATGATGCAAATACAATTGCCAACCAACAACTATGATAAATATGATGAATATATGATGATTGTCATTGAAAACCATTATCATAAATTGCTTATGTGTAATGTCCCCTATAGAATTATGACAAATTTTGCTTTTACTCAAGAATGAAATTTAATAATATCCCTCTTTGCATAGAAATCTGCTATACTATTTTTCTGTTTTATTTATTCTGTTCTCATATTCCTTCATGAAGTCTGCAAACTATACTCCTTAAGATCTGCTCTTATAAATCTCTTGATCTGCTATGTATGTATGATGAAATCTTCTAACTCAACACACTTATTCTTATCTTTCTACTACACATATTCCTTATTTTATTTCATATCTCCCAAAATCCCTTTTTACTTTCTTTTCAATCTGCTCTTATTCTCATGATATTCCTTGATTTCCTTCCTTCTTACCACACCTCCTTCTACTCTTTATATCTTTATTCCTTTATGAAAAGAGACATCTGTTAGAAAAGATGATGACCTTTCAAACAATCATGTCTCCTCTTTTCGCTAATTTCTACCTCTTTAAAACTGATCGCAGCCTTTCTCCTAATCGCACCCCTTTCACATAATTAATCGCTGCTTTTTATATTTAATAAAAATCACTGCCTTGTTAATGTTTAATCATTGCCCTCTTAATTATGCTGTTTGCAATCGCTGCTTTATTATAACATTGCTGCTATTAATAATCTTCATCGCTCATATACTTATTAACATGGACAATTAAAACTTGTTTAAATATCTTGACTTGGGTGCTGGTAAGGAAGTCGGCTGCATTTCTTTTAGAAATGATCATGTATTATTGCAGCAATCTGAGTGCTGGGGGCATGACATAATTATTGTATTGAATGAAATAGGACACCATATATTATTTTACGTTTATATTAATATATTATAAGTGGAATTTATTATAAATATTATTTATTTTTATATTAGTTTTATATATGTTTATAGCATCATATTATAATGATTATAATAATGATTAAATTGTTGTATTTATATTTATATTTTTAATATTTATATCGTTATTTATTTATTTGCATTTCAATGCTTGGTAGTGTTACCCGGGGATGCGTCCCTTGGTCTAAATCCCCCTCATCCTCGTCTCGGAAACGTCCTGGGGACAGGGGACGGCTAGGGGACGGCAACAGTGTACTATGTTTAATATCACATAATGAATTCTGAATTTTGAATGCATATTGAGTATTGACATAGAATTCTTAACACAAATGTTATATGCTAAGTTTCTATAATGTATATATGCATGCTTTATCCATGTTTTCATATGAATATTTGAAGTTTCCCTATATATTTTAAATTTTTCTATATTTTATATAGCCGTCCCCCAAATTTGGCCTGAAAAATCGGAAACTTGGGGACTCGTCTTGCCGTCCCCCTCTCAGAAACTTGGGGTAACACTGGTGCTTGGTGATTTTTGTACTTTAGTGTTGCAATTTCGGGCACATGACAGTCCACCCCGCCCAAAATTGCTTGTCCTCAAGCAATCACAACTGAGATATGTAAGAATACTGCTCCCTTTTGTATCACAAATTTGAGGGAGTCACCTTTCCACTTCAATAGTTACAACTCTTTATTACTGCATTTGGAAATTAATAATAATTCAGTTTTAGATAGTTAATTTGTTAGTGCCTCCCAACCCCAAGCATTTTGACAGACAATATTAACATTTTCATAATTTTTTTAGCATAAAGTAAACACAATGATGAGCTCCACATGAATCAGAAATTAAAGCAGACAACCAACTAGCTCAACCAAGCAGGCAAGTAGCTCAACCAGACAAATAAGTAGCTCAAGCAAGCAAACAAGTAGCTCAAACAAGCAAACAAGTAGCTCAAGCAAGCAAGCAACCAGCTCAAGCACACAGGCAAGTAGTTCAAGCAAGCAAACAAGTAGCTCAACCGAGCAAACAAGTAGCTCAAGCAAGCAAACAACCAACTCAAGCACACAGGCAAGTAGCTCAACTAGGCAAACAAGTAGCTCAAGCAAGCAAACAGGTAGCTCAAGCACATAGGCAAGTAGCTCAAGCAGGCAAACAAGTAGCTCAAGCAAGCAAGCAACCAGCTCAAGTACACAGGCAAGTAGCTCAAACAATCAAGCAAGCAAGCGGGTAGCTCAAGCAGGCAAATAAGTAGCTGAAGCAGGTGTTGATGCATGTTTTGTGACACACCAAACATCAGAATAAAATGCCCAAAGACACCCTATCCTCTCTTGAAAAACCACCGCATATGCTAAGATTGCGAGAAGATCATATGGCGATTCCAAGGTTCCTTATATTAGGTCTTGATGTATGGATAAGCTCAATGGTTGTTGTGATACGCTGGTAACACAAAGGGACTTACGCTAGGTTTGTTCAATTGACAATGAAGGTTTAGGCAATGAAGCTTTGTTGTTTGGGTCTTTCAAACAATCTGAAAAAAAGATAAGGGTTTAGAAGTTCTAATCTACTTCCTAAGAATTCAAGAGACAGTATTGACTTGGTGAAACTAATAACCACGCTTTGCTTCGCCACGCTCAACGACAACTACACAAAGTGGGTACAATCTTCAAGGGAGTGTGCTTATAATTTTCACGTCATGAATAACTACCATCAAATTGAACAATATTTATCCAGACAGAAGTTAAGCATCCACAAAGTAAGCTCAGGCTAACTTTACGCATTGAATGAAAATCATTCGTTCAAAGAAAGTATGAGCAGAAGATTCACCATAAATCAATACTTATCGGATCTCGCATTCTTCTAACATACATGAAATAAAATCTAAACTATGATGAGGGATAAGAACCATGCAAACTCCAAAATAAAGTAGTCACCATCAAAACAATGCATGCATTACTTATTACTTTGGTAGTCGTACGCAACAATTACTTATCTCAACATGTTTTGCAACATGCTCCCATGCTTTACAAATGAGGAATGAGCTCAATTTATAGGCTCCCCAATTACAATTCGATGGCCAAGATTGATTTAGGATCAATGGCCAAGATTAAAATAAAAACCCTAATTAGCGCTTGTCATAACTAACTCCTTCTCGACCAATGAGAAAATTACATTCGAGGACACTTGTCCTTTTGCTAAATATGAACCCACAATAAAATAGAAAGTTGTTGAATTTGGACGTGCTGACTTGGAACAATTTGATTGGTCGAGGTGCCACTTCAGCAGGTTGGATGTCCTCCGTGGTCACTTTGTTCGTTTTTTCATATTCTTGCCTTAGAATATTTTCCTTGTCGATGATTCTATCCTTTGTGCTTGTTTCTTCCTAGCTTTGATCTTGGATTCCTTTTGAGACTTTGATTTCTTCTTCTCACTTGTATTGGAAGTCTCGCCTTGGAGCACATGTTTAGACTTGAAGTTATTAAGGTTTTTCTTTCTTGATTGCTTCGAAATTCCCACAAGTGCCTTGAGTTGGATTGGTGCTATTCCTTTGGATTTCCTCT
This sequence comes from Sequoia sempervirens, assembly GCA_007258455.2. Lineage (NCBI taxonomy): Eukaryota > Viridiplantae > Streptophyta > Pinopsida > Cupressales > Cupressaceae > Sequoia > Sequoia sempervirens. The sequence goes on along the minus strand of VDFB02357079.1, from coordinate 31,422 downwards.
CTGAATTATCCAATTTGTGTCAAGAAATTATCTAAGTGTGGAAATTTGTTTGGAACACTCTTCCTGTCACCATCTGATTTTGATTGGGAGTTTGTCTTGAATTCTTCAGGGGATGAAATCCTTCAAGAAGTTGCCCTGGTTGCTTCAATAGGTTTGGGATTGTAGATGAAATCCCCCCAAGATGTCTGAATATTCTTTCAAGTGCCTTGAATTTGAAAAAGAATGCCTCTGTGCTTTCACCACAATGGAGGAAATTGGAATTTTCTCTATGAAGTATTCCCATACTTAGCCAAATTTTGGCTATTCAAGTTCATTTTGTAACACCTTCATGCGGATTATTCAACATTTAGCCAAGATTTTGGCCATCTCGATGCTCGAATGAACTTTGCCTGTGGACTTGCCTTCAATTCTGAATCCGGCTTGTGCTATGTAGGACAAATTTCATCCTTGGACAAGGATTTTATTCACTTCCTCTTTACTTTTCCTTTTTATTCCTCTTGTTTTCCTTCCAACACTTAGTCAATTTTCTGAATTTTTTCTCCTCTTGGCTAGGCAGACTTCATGAACCTCATGCCATGCCTTCCTTGGCTTGGGCGGACTTTCCTTCCAACTTGCCATTTCCTCTTCAAGTGCTGGATCACGTTGAATTGTTCAAAGTTAGTGTCTACAACTTTCTTCCATTTAGACGACAGTTGGGACTCTGGATAAAATTCCTTGAGAACTTCTCTTACTTGATTCTTTCTAACTCCTCCTCCTACGTTCTTTGTGGCATACATTGCACCTGTACGAAGCTTGAAGTTAGAAAATATTCGCAAATTGCAAAGAAGGCGTTGCTTAAGATTTTATGGCTGGAGAGTATTTCAATTAATTAATTAAAATATTCTAGAATTCGATTGTAAAGGCTGATTGGAAAATAAATTCGAATAAAATGAAATTTTATCAGCAGCCTTTATCGTTTTCAAGAGCATTCAGAGAATTTTTAAATAATTTACTGAAGTTTTTCTGTAAATTTAAGATTAAAATTCTTTTTCCTCTTCAAATTCGCCAGCTGTGGCTCTGCAGTTGCATAAGAAATCTGGAAATAGAAGAAAAAATCTCAACCTTTTGCTCTGGAATCAATATAACTTGCAACTCATGCAAAAAGAATGACGAAGGACGCCTTTGGCTGAAAGAAGCTTGCTGAAAGAAAGTTCGACTTGTGAATAATGAACAATACTCTCTCAAGCACTTCTTTTATAATAAATTTTTTCCTTATTGGCCTGGGTCGACCTCTTCTTTGATTGGTTGCTTTGTTTCAAAACACAAAAAACGATCTTATCTTCCTTTTGATTTTTCAAGAACGCCCCTTCTTGCTTGCTTGCGAAGTTTTTAAGTTATTTTGTTTTCCTTGTTTATTTTTTTATTTTATTTTAAGTTAGAAAAGATGATGACCTTTCAAACAATCATGTCTCCTCTTTACTAATTTCTACCTCTTTAAAACTGATCGCAGCCTTTCTCCTAATCACACCCCTCTCACATAATTAATCGCTGCTTTTTATATTTAATAAAAATCACTGCCTTGTTAATGTTTAATCATTGCCCTCTTAATTATGCTGTTTGTAATCACTGCTTTATTCTTAGATCGCTGCTATTAATAATCTTCATCTCTCATATACTTATTAACATGGACAATTAAAACTTGTTTAAATATCTTGACTTGGGTGCTGGTAAGGAAGTCGGCTGCATTTCTTTTATAAATGATCATGCATTATTGCAGCGATCTGAGTGCTGGGGGCATGACATAATTATTGTATTGAATGAAATAGGACACCATATATTATTTTATGTTTATATTACTATATTTATAAGTGGAATTTATTATAAATATATTTATTTTTATATATGTTTATAGCATCATATTATAATGATTATAATAATGATTAAATTGTTAGTATTTATATTTATATTTTAATATTTATATTGTTATTTATTTATTTGCATTTCAATGCTTGGTTATTTTTGTACTTTAGCGTTGCAATTTCGGGGACAAGACATTATGCATACAAGTTACAACAATTTACAATTTCCTCTTCTCCATTCTAGTGAAAAATTGGGGTGAAGGCCTACTCTTTGTAGTCCTACATTACGACTCTCATATTAGATGGTTGTGGCTCCATAATGGAACTAGATGGCAATGACTCCTCTGCCTCATGTTTAATATCATTTGCAATGACGTCATTCAATCCATTGTCTTCCACTTCTGTTATAGCTACAACCTCCATAGCTTGCTTCTTGAAATCAACAATCCTACCTTTCGTGAACAAGGGGGTGTTCGCATCCTTTGTATTCTATGCTTTGTATGGATTAGTCTTATCCAATTCTATAAGCTCATGTGTGAAGGTGAAGGTTGTATTGTACAAAAACTGGATCTTTGAGACAATTTATTATGCTTCTTCGTGTGAATGTTCTCATATAAATTATAGTTGCACTCACATCTAGAAGTGTTACAAGGTTGAGAGAAAATCCAAAGGACTAGCTTTTGAATATTTGAGGCATTTCCACCTTAACCTTACCGCCATAAACTTGCAGATAAGGTATTTAAAAGTTTGTAAGTAATTGCTAATTGTAAGGTTTAAAGATTCCAATTTTTTATTTGGCGTTTGTGTGGATCATAGTTAGTGCCGGAAAAAAGTCTCATCCTTGTGTATTTGTAATTTTGCAACTCTTTTAAATAATCAAGTTTGTCACCTTAGCCTTAGGTATCATTCTCTCAATGCATGTTAAAAGGTCCTTCATAACCTCCCCATTAATTTTTGTGAAGTCACTTGAGAAGAAAATCTTGGGTTGAGGTAGTACCTTATTGGATGAGTGGGTTGGTGGAGTTGATTCAAAGGTGTGAGTGTAAAATGGGAGAAAGTTGTTTTGTTTACCTTAGTGGTTTGAGGTTTACAACTAATCTCTCTTTACACTATCTAGAAAAGATTTGAATGGAGTGAAATGCTTTTGTGTTTTTGATTTAAAAATTTAATTTACTGCTATGCTAATAGAATATTAAATAAAATCTTTTCCTACTTAAACAATATAAGAGAAAAGAAAGAGAATAGAATTTATGAAAAATGTTTAATAATTACAACGAATTGAACTATAGAATTAAGAAACTCAATTTATAGCTGTAAATGATAGATAGATAGGGATCTTCATTGTCCAGGATGTGGACATGATGTGCGGAAGTCTGCATGAGGTGTTGTCATCTGACTTAAGCATCATAGTCCAGGTTACATGCTTTTTTCTTAAAAAGTTGCAAAACTCAAGTGTATGACCAAATTTCCACCTTTCCCACACAACACTAAACAAGAATGGCAAGAGCAACAAACTAAGGGATACCATATGCTATAAAAATTATAAAAATGAAGCTAAGCTTATGAGAACAAATAATGGATATGGTGAGAAGGGAAGAGTGTGCTTAAACCTCTGTGCATTTCAATGTTGTGAAGACCTGTAGCTTGGACAAGAAGGAAGGTTTTGGCTGCTTGGGAGCTTTCCATGAATATTCAAACCCTTATTTTTCTTTTGGTGTTTTCACACACAACCAATGATGTAGAGAAAGAAGAGAATGTGTGTGCTCTCTGGCCTAAGTGTGTTTGGACTAAGAAGAATAATTGCAATGCTATGAATATTACTCCTAGGTCTACAAGGAGCAATAAACTAGTGTGTATAAATGTCAAAAGGAAGGGAGGAACTGAATAAGTGCCGACAACACAAAAGAGTCCACAGTGCTATTACAAAATGGAAATAAAATGACAAGGTATGAACATCATCACCGCACACCATGAATGGAACGGAAACTTATAAGAATCACAAACTAGTTATTGTCAAGAATGTAAGGATGCCAAGGAAATCAAACTGGACAACAAAGTGTTTAATAAGCCTTCAAATGCTGATCAAGAATGTTGGTAGTAGTCAAATAGAATGTGTTCGGTCTCAAACCTGTGGGTCCTTAATCCTATAACTTTTCTCTTCCTTCAAGGCCAAGGATTTGTTTTCAAGAAGCTAAATAGGGGCTTATCAATAGATTTCAGATGGTCAAAGGCTAACTACAAGAGTGGGTAAACTCTCCTGCTCTTTGGGCTCAGCTTAAACCAGGAGGGTATTCCTATAGGTCACCTAAACAGGTTAATAAATCAGTTCGGAATGAATGATCAGTGCATCACATAGTTGGAAAACTCGCCAATTGCAAGTACTCGGCAAGCCCGAAAAACTCGGCAAAAACTCGGCAAAAAACTCAGGAAATTAAAATATTGCTTAAACTTCACTAAAAACACATTTTTTTTGCAAAATTCAAAGATAAGATGCATCCAATGAGTCAATAAATGAGTACATATAAGAAACAAGCAGTATTTGATTGATATGAGAGAAAATTGGATACAAAATGGCACCCTCATGTGGAATGCTGAGTGCTCAATGCGCTGATATGAATCATATGATAATAGTCTGAAACAAAATGAAAATAGCAAATTGTTTTTGTAAAACTGAAAGTAAATACTACATAAACATTAATATATTTTAGTTTTTACAAATTCACATGAATCACATCTTCCTCTTCCCATGTCTAGATCTCAGTAAGAGACCGGAAGAGGGTCTAATCATAGGAGTCTGCTCCTGCTGTGCCTGTGGCTCCTCAACCTCCATCCTAGATGTAGATCCTCCTGCAGCTGCTGGTGGTGGCACTGGCAATGACTCCTCCTCAGGGTCATCCTCAAGGTCGTCCAATGAGAATGCAAATCCACCCTCCTCCATTGCCTGTCGCTCTAAATCATAAATCTCATCCTCAGTAAACAATGGAGGCTGCTCCCCTCGCCCTATCCAATCACTGTATGGATCTATCTCATCCAAATCAATTGGATCATCATATGATATTTCTTCTACCTTTCTTCTGCGCAATCGAAGATTATATTGCACATAAACAAGGTCATTGAGGCGTTTTTGGGCGAGTTTGTTCCTCTTTTTTGTGTGGATAGCCTCAAACAAACTCCAATTGCGCTCACAATTGGAAGAACTACAAGGCTGGCTCAAGACACGGAGGGCAAATTTTTGAAGATTTGGGGTTTTTCCACCCCAATGTGTCCACCAAACATCTACAAAAAAAACAAAAAAAGAGTTAGAAAATTGTAACTTGTAACTTGTAACTTGTAATTATTAATTTTTCATTTTTGTAACTTGTAAATTTCAAATTTTATACCTGGTGGCAGCCTAGATATTGCTCTCTTTGCCAGGTCTGAAGAGAAGAGTGCACCCCTTTTCTCTCTATAACTCTGCAATTCATTAACAATGCAATCTGCCTCATCAGGTGTGGATGTCATCCGCTGAATGCAAGTAGTGAGGCCCTCCATAACCTCTCCAGTAGGATCTGAATAGGTGCCTGAGTGGATGAAACGGGGGTTCAAGAAGTACCCTGCTGCATGGATAGGTTGGTGGAGTTGATTGTTCCACCTCCTATCGATAATCTCCCATATGGGATCAAATTTGAGGCTATCCCCCTTATAATAACTTTTAATAGCCTCCTTGGCCCTATCCATGGCCTCATAAAGATACACCATTGGGGTTTGATCCCCATCCACCAAGCGAAGCACTCTAACCAAGGGCTCTGACACCTACAATAAAAATTTAAAAATGCAAAAAAGGATTAGAGTTACAATTTAGTAATTTACAAATTTACAATGAAAGACATTAACTTCAAGAAATATATTTAATTTGAATTTAGATTCAAACTCAAAGTTTTGAAGTTACCTTCACAATCTCTGTTGCTCTTTGTGCAAAGAGGGGCTCGAAGACAATGTTTTGAACTCTTTCTCCTTCTGGCTTCTTTGAATAAGGTGAGTCTACCCATGCTTGACTCACAAACATTTGTTTCAAAGCCGTCAAAGCACCAAGAATGCTTTGCAACGTTAAGAAAACCGTTGCAAACCTTGTCACACCAGGTCTCACCAATTCTCTCCCTTTGGTGTGCTCCCTCATCAAGCTGAGAACCCAAGGGTGATTGTAGATATATTTAGTGATCCTCCTTCCATCCTCTACAATCGGTGTGACCCAATCTAATTTGCCTATGTCCTCCAAAAGAAGGTCAAGGACATGGGCAGCACATGGTGTCCAAAAAATTGTGTAGTGTTTATCTTGGAGGATTCTTCCTGCTGCCACATATGCTGCTGCATTGTCAGTTATGATTTGCACCACATTTTCAAGCCCAACCTCCATGCACACTTGCTCCAACATTCTAGCCAAATTTTCTGCATTTTTTACTATGCTGGAGGCATCCACGGATTTCAAGAACACCACCTCATTTTTGCAAGAAACCAAAAATGCTCTAAACTCTGTTTTTGCTCAGCCAAGAGTGAAAGAAACTCAAAAAAACCAAATGCAATGACTTTTTGGGCGCCGGCGGACTTCATAGTCTGATCGCGCGAGTTTTTTTTAAAAACTCGCCTTTTTTTGTGAAAAACTCGCCAAAAAGTCGGCGAGTTTTTCACAAAAAACGGCGAGTTTTTTTGGCGAGTTCTTCTCGCAATTACTCGTTTCAAAAAAAAAACTCGCGAGTTTTTGGCGAGTTTTCCAACTATGGTGCATCATATAGCAAGTGTACCCAATTGTGTTATTGACCCCTAAAATTTGTCACTAAGTCAAGACAGCACTAGTTGCAACAGATTTTTTATATCTGATTCTATACACTGCATAATGTATTTTCCAATGATAGTAGTTTTACAGTCCATAAAATTTGATTTTTTTCAATACATTTTACAAACAGCAAGTTAGACACATATTGGGCATGGTTCTCCAAATATTTAACTGTTTAATTTCACTTAATATTAATCCCTGGTTATACTGCTTAATCAAGGACAGCATGAAGATTTCCTACTTCTATTTTTACAAGAACTGGTGATTTTTTTTTTATGTTATGATGAATGTGGAGGTTGAGGTCTTCATTGACTGGTGCTTTATTGGTTAACAGAGTTGTGTTCAACCATTACAAGCAAGATTAAATAAGGAACACCAAAGATATAATGCAAAATAAATAGTTCTACTTAATGATCCTCTCTAAATTTATTAATATTCATCCATAATAGGTAAAAGATTATCACATGACAAAATACAATAGATTAAAATGCTGCAACATTTTTCAAATACCCATTATAGCTGCATTAGTATATATGGTGGAAGAGAATTTACAAGGAGAGGGCCTGTTGCACCTTAAAACCCTCTGAAATACTAATGACCAGCCAAGGAGACAACTATTTACAAGCACATGTTACAGTAGCTACCTCTCTGCACCTTAGAGAGCAACTTTAATGGTGGACACACTATTAGAAATTGAAACCCTAGATTATTTTGCACTAGATACAGTTAAAACCCACAAACAATTGACATTCACAAACAAAAAACACGCATGCATAGAGATCCATAGCATGGGAAATCATGTTTTATAGAGGAGGTATGTCGGCATCATGTTGTAGGGGTCACTCAAACCATCACCATTGTGGTCTTTAATGTTTGCACTCAAGAATAGCATTGTTGGGATCCGTAGAACAATTCAAATGACAAGAAAATATTGGGAATTGTGCAATGCCGAAATGGGTTTGTAAATCATTTTGGACATGATGCAAAGACATTAGGTTTTGAAAATTCTGATTGTTGCATTAACTTGGCATGTTGCATATACTTCTTCTCTTCTTTGAATCTGTACTTGCAACACAAAAACTCATCATGGAGCTCGATCCAATCATGTTGGGTGATTGTAGAGGTTTCCATTGAACATGAATGGTGAGTTCGGACCGTTTCCATCATTATTGCTTGAAATGACATTTGAAATTTGGAAATTTGATCCCTACAATGATTCGATTACCTTTATTAATTTTGGCATGGCTAAGGCATTCATTTCCATTGGATTTGTGAAGCTAGGGCATGAGAACAACCTTTGAATTTTCGCGGGTAGCTGTAGGGCCAAATCAACCAATAGACAAAACCTTAATTGCTTTCCAATTTTGTCATTGAAAATAACCCAAAAAATGCACCAAAACCATGAAGAATAGTCTTTAGGTAGTGAAAAGATATTTTCAATAGTTGTCGGCACTTTTCCAACTTACCTAGACCTTTTCTAGCACACATATGGCTCTTTTGGGAGCTTTGGTGAGTAGGTGGAAAGTTGGTAAAAAAAAAGTGGGAGTTTTGAATTGTGGGGGTTAGGGGAGAATCCATACTTTATGCCTTTGGTTGGGATATTGGGAATTGAAGGTGGAGGGGAACTCATATTGTTAACTGTTAAGGTATGTGGGATGGGGGAAGTCTGAATATGCAATCCCAAAAAGAAGCTATATTTTTCAGAATGTTGGGGATTAGGGGTTGGGAGTAGCTCATGGCAGGTACCAAGGTGAATGAAAAGATGGAAGTCGAACTCCAAGGGGCAATGCAAAGGGATTGGAGAAGGCAAGCTTGCAGCCCCAACTTTGACAAATATAGAAGGTTGAGAGTTAGGACTCATGGAGGAACTAAATGAGTTGTGTAGGTTAGGGATGGTCCAACTTTCTAGTCTGAAACACGTGTTATAATGTTTGAAAGCAAAGATTGGGACGACGGGGATGACATGGTGGAAAACAAAGGACTTTACATAAAGGCATTTCGTTTGAGGTCAAGGACCGAGGACACCAAGGGAATGGCATGGGGGAATACACAAGTTTGATATCGTGGTGATAAAAAGTTTATAAGGTATTTTGTTGAGGTATTGGGGAGCGAGTGAATGGCATGACATCAAGGGAAACTTTGAAAGTCAGTAACTTTGACAAAACATAGAAAACATCCATAAAACATTCCAAACCTACAATTTTCATAGACTTAAGTGATTTTTCATTTTTGACATGAACAGTGTATGTAGAGGTCCACACTTAAGCAAACCACAAGAATGAAAACCCATACAAACATTTCTCAGATGAGTTATAAATAGGGGAAAAAGAAACTTAAGTGAAGAAATAGAAAAGGACTCAATGAATATTTTTTGATAGTATGAGATTGATTACCAACATAATGCTTGGGAAACAAGAGATCTTGCAAGAAAGTTTCTAGAGAGCTTGAATGCTTGAGTTGGGGTTTCAAGAATGAGAGCCAAAGTGGAATACGAAGAGGCCAACAATTCAAATTGGCCTTTGTGATTCAGCCCTAGTTGGTTATGAAGCTTGGTCATCAAGAGAAAGATGGCAAATTTGGAAGAAGATGATAGTTGCTCAATTGAAAAGTTAGTGGATGCTAGTGTGTTGCACGAACGTTCATGCATTGCGCTCATGTCCAAGTACAACAAGCCATTTGAAGATTTGGCATGCCAGCACAACTAGAGGTAGATACAAAAGTAACATTGGTTTACATAGAGAAGGGGAAAAAACTTGAAAACATGAAACACAAGTTGACATCAGGGTAGGAAAAGGCCAAGGCAAGATCAAATGAATCTAAAACATAGTAAGGGATACAAACACATAAGTGATCCTGAAATATAACATGAAAATTGCAAGGGTATTCAATTTTTGACATTACATCAAAAAATTACAATTTTTTTTTTTTGCAATGTGAGGAAGTTAGTTTCAAACCCTATCATGCTCACTCACACAAGCCCTTTCCCTTTGCTGTGATATCTCATCAAGTTAAGAACCCAAGGGTGATTATAAATGTATTTTGTGACATTTTTGGCTTCTTCCTACAATTGGTTTCTCCTAATCAATTTGCACATGTTCTCCAAAAGAAGGGCAAGATAATGGGCGACACAAGTGGTCCAAGAAAGTGATGGATGACTCTCTTGAAGCATTTTCCTTCTTGATACATATATATTGCTGCATCATCGGTTACAACTTGCACCACATGTTCAATGCCCACCCCAAACATCTTATTTGAGGCATCTATGGACTTCAAAAACACCATCTCACCTTTTGAATCTGCTAGAAAATTGATGTGGTTCCTTTAATTTGTCCGCCCATTTCAAAGTATGGCACACCCAAATTTGTTCCATTGCTTCTTTTGTTCTTCCAAAATTAATTTTGTATTTGTGACAACATTCTAGAGAATCACTCACTCATGTGGAGAGAGCACCTTGTACCCTTTCCTTACAATTGTCAATGTTGTGACCAAATACTTTTAGTATGGACTCTTCACCGCATTAAAAAGGAGATGGTTGTAATATCAAAAATTGGCATGAGCCTTATCTTCTTCCTCGGGCATCTCCTTGTTCCATGCTGTACCTTGAAGCAAAGATTGTGCTCTAGTTGTGTTTTGAGGTACAAACATACATTGTGAGTGGCTTCGCTTGTGCTAGATGACGTGGATGTGTTACAAATGTATGATCACGATTGGAGCCCAGAATCTTTGTCCTATCCACCTTTGTTTCCCATGACAAGTTGAGATTAACAGTTGTTGCTATGGCTAGATTTATCCTCATTCTTTCTGACTTATTTTGATCCAACAATGATAGGTCTGTGTTCATCTCTTGTTCTACCTCATTCATGGCATTGAGACATTCTTTGATGTCATGGTAGAGAGTATGTGTGAGGTGGTATTTAAGGTAATAGATGCTTCCTGAATCTCTCTACCCACAATAGTTGCAAACAATAGTCCTTGGGTTTGGTTTTAGTGTGCCATGTTTCCAAATGGTGCCCTTGTGACCTTCAACAATGGGTTGGCGTCCACTTTCTAATGCCAATGACATTGTATGCTAACCTTACATAATTTAAAAAAAAAAAAATATGCAACATGTTTAAGTACAAAAAAATGATTAAAACTAAAAAATTGTGATTTTGAAAGTAAAATAAACATAAAATGTATTTCAAACGTAATTGAAAGCAATGCTGCAATACTATTAAATAATTTATGTAAAATAACAATTTTTATAATCTAAACTCTAACCAGAAAAATCAGCATTTTTGTTTATAAACAATAGTTTAAATTAGTGTTAAAATTTATGAAAATTGAATTCAATGCTTTAAAAACATGCTTAAAAACCTAAATTTAATATCTTAGAAAGAAATTATTCTTTTGCAATGCTTAGAAAAAAAAGAAGAAGAAGAAGACCAATTCTGACCAAGAATCCAAAAAATGCACAAATTTGCCCTTAAAACCTGCTTTAAGCTTGCTCAAATACACTCAAACAAATTTGTAAATAATGTGTGATGAAATAGCATGGGCTAAGATGCTTAAAAATACAAAAAGACAGCAAATTCATAGTGCTTTTCCCTCATATTTTCCACATTTTACCATTGTATCAGACTTTTTCTATTTCTGGCGAGTCTGTGTGGTAGACTTGCCAAGTACTTGAGAGTACTTGCAGTGAGTCTGCACCATGGACTGAGATTAACTCATATATGCCTAGTGGTAAGTTAGGGTGTGAGTTACTCTATTTCCAGAAATGCTCACGAGTACTTGTGGAGTTTGCGAGTACTCAATGTTTTAAAACTATGCTTTATACTTGTAGCATCATAGCTTCAAGTTGTGAGACTAGAAATAACTGGAAAAACTAGAAGATAGGCTGGAAAAGAATCCAAGCCAAAAAAACTGGGAAACTTTCTTCTGTTCTCTGAGCTCTGCTTCTAGATGAAAGGATCCTTAGAAAAATCCTTATTAAGCTAGGGATGTTAGGGAGAAAAGGATGTTCAATGTTTAATGACCCTCCACGTGAATTGCTTATTTGCATCATAGCTTTAAGTTGTGAGACTAGAAATAACTGGAAAAACTAGAAGATAGATTGGAAAAGAATTCAAGTGAAAAAACCGGGGAAAAATTTCTTTTTTTCTCTGAACTCTGCTTCTTATTGAAAGGATGTTTAGAAAAACCTTATTAAGCTTTGATGTTAGGGAGAAAAAGATGTTCAAATTTTCATGGCCCTATTTGCATCATAGCTTCAAGTTGTGAGACTAGAAATAATTGGAAAAACTAGAAAGATAGACTGGAAAAGAATTCAAGTGAAAATAACTGGGAAACTTTCTTCTGTTCTCTGTACTCTGCTTCTAATTGAAAGGCTTTTAGAAGAACCCTTATTATTTATTAAGCTAGGGATATTAGGGAGAAAAGGATGCTCAATTTTTAATGGCCGTCCAAGTGAATTGCTTATTCTTGAATCTATCTGTGTTGTATGGAGAATGAAAGCAATTTTTGAGATAGTCTACTACAGCAAATTTTTGTAATAACCATTTTATGCTATATTATGATTCCTAGCATTAACTACCTGTATTCTAATCATAGTCTCTTTAAATTAAAAGGTTTTAATGTCTGAAGCCCCAAAACCTTACCTACAAAGGGATTTACATGGTTTCCCTTTTGATGATTTATCATTTATTCAATTGCTATATCAAGAAATCCAATTATGTTAGTGTAGGGACTCTGAGGTGTGATTTTGTTTATTGAAAAATAGATTTTAGGTTGAACTATTTCATTTCCCAGGCCCCCCTTTATGCGTTATTATGTTTATCATCATGCATGTAGTCAATTTTTCTAAAGTTTGGTTGTAATTGTGGAAATATAATTTTTACTTTTCTAATAGTGCAATATAAATTTTTGGCACACCCTAAATTCTAATGTTTTTGTTGCCTTGGCACATTTCTTGTTCTGCAGATTGTATCTAAAGATCTTTCTGAGCCTGTCCGATCACACAAGGACCTGGACAAGGATGCAGCTCCACACTATCACAAGGCTGTAAAATTTTATGAAAGCCTTGCTAAACAACTTGTTAACCAAGGCCATGTTTTGGACCTTTTTGCATCTGCTCTTGACCAGGTTTGTAGTTTCAGATGCTTTTAGCGCCATAGAAGTGGAAGTTGGTGTTCATTATCTTTGTTTCCAGAATTGTTGTGCATTTCTATTCGAATAAGTGCAATATAACATTTCTTAAGCAATCACACTTTTACTTTCTTTGTTTTTGTGAATTGGATCTCCCATGATTTCTTCAATGAGCTACGTATGTACAGATGTAAATAGATACATTTTATTTTCTTATGAAGAAGGATTTTATATTCTACAAATATATTGCAGATCAATGTGGTTATGGCTTGCTTAACCACCTTGCAGATTTATCTTTCCGACTGACTGAATAATAAATTTATACATTTTATGTTGCTTGTGATGCATTTGCTTGCTGCTATAAATAAGTAGTAACTACTGATAAGGCCAAGAGAAGGGTGCTGATGGAAAACTAGTCTTTATTCAGTATCAGAGTCAGAACAATAAGAAGGGTCAATGTCCTTGTCATTTGCCACAAAAGTGCCAGTACAATGCCTCATGATTTGACGATTGTTGGAGGAATCATGTTACTCCTTCCAGTACTTGAAATCCACAATTGGCAATTCTCTTCTGACTCGGAGAGAAAATTGGTAATACAGTTCTACCCCTGTAGGTCAGACTGTGAATGAGGGAGAGTAGCCAACCCTCTATGTTGTCTACCTCTATAGCCTAGATTGTGAACCAAGGAGAGTAGCCAACCCTTTATGTTGCAAAATTAAGAGGCTTGAGGTGCCTTGTTACCTACTTGGAAGGTCATGGGTCGTGTTCTCTTGCCATATGTGCTAGTGATTGTAATAACTAGCATGTGCTTGACATCCCAAATGGTTGAAAATTGAAATATTTCATTAATCTGGTGCTCTTGGAAGCTTACAATGGAGCACAGTTTAAGAAAACACTTTCTTCTCAAAAATGGATGCCTAAATGCATTTCTTTTAGATAATTTGAAAGGTGGTAATAACCCCTCTTGAGTTATCCACTCAAGGAATTACATATCTGCTGAGATCTCAAAGGAGACACCATCTGAAAATATGGTTCTCCTTAGATTCCTCCACTGGGAGAGAGCAAAAGAGATAGGTCCTACTGCCTTGTAGGATATGGTGATTTGTTACAATCTAGATTGTTGGGAGCATGTCTTCATTAGTAAAGGGGGGATCCACGGCCAATTGGTCAATTGATTCAGAGGATAGTTGGAACTACAATGTTACCATTGGTAATTTGCAAGAAATGATTAGCATTAAAATTCATCCTAGGTTGAGAGGTTGCAGGTGAATATTTTAAGTGGTTTGAACGTATTGGAATCTCCACCTACTTGAAGATTTTAAGATTCTAATAATCTCCTTTTTGCTGGGAGGAAGGTGATGGAGATGTTGATAGACTAAATAATTGAACTGGTTTCAGAACATTAAAACACTAGAGGAGGCAAGCCACATAAAGTTCATCCTAGGCTGAGAGGCTGCAGGTGAAGATTTTAGGTTGCTTGAATATATTAGAATCTCCGTCAGCTTGAAGATTTTAATATTCTAATAATCTCCTTTTTGGTGGGAAGAAGGTGAGGGATATGTTAATATACTAAATAACTGAATTGATTTTAGAATATAAAACACTAGAGGAGGCAACCTGCATAAAAGAACATAAGTATATTGAAAGCATATCTTGTCTGAGGATATCTAAGGGATAAGCTTGATGATACTTTGAGTGTAAGGAGGTTGGACACCAAATTAAGCTTGCACAATGCTCTCGGGGGGGCATTTTTACTGTAGAAAGAAGGAAAGAAAGAAATTATATTGATGTCCATGGATAGGTCAATGAGACTAGAGGTTACAATAGTTAACAATGGAATATTCTAGGAAGAGAGTACCCCATAATCAAAACAATAGAAGTATGTGAGACAAAACAAAGCATTGTGTCATTAACAAACAACAATGAAGAGCAACAAGGCCCCAAAAGCATGTGGTGGTGAAGATCGGAAGGACATCTCATAAAATCTCCTTGTAAGTGTTTGAAATGGAGGACTTTGAGCCATTATTGGTCGCTGTGAGTGTTAATGCTCACCAGGCAGTATCCAAGGTTGGAAGGCCATGTTGGTATATCCTAGGAGAAATCAAAGCACTTCGTTTTGGAAACTCCTCTAACATCCAAGGCTGCTGTAGTTCCTATAATATCATAGAATCTTGTAATGTGAGTTTTCCCTTTTGGTTTTGGGGCAGCCAGTAAATAGTAGATCCATGATGCCGAAATGAGGCTTTCATGCCCATGGGAATGAGTAGAGCCTAATGTTGAGGGAGAGCAGGGTCAGGAATTTGAGTAGTAATGGTGTGTTGAGATATGTGCTGCCTAATCGAGCAAAAAGCTTTGATATGTTGTAATTGGATCATGATAGTCTAAACTCTTCAACAAATTCTTAGCCTACACTCTCCAAACTTTAAAGTTTGTTGTGTTTAATAATTGTGTTGAAGATACACATCTTTAAAAGGATGTATTGGCAAAAGTCGAGAAGTAAAAATAGCTTGACAATTGATGAATGGTGCTTTTTGAACTTCTTCAACGATGCTTGAGAAGGAAAACATGGTCATTGGAGAAAATATGTATTACTAGTGTAGAAATAGTTTAGTAGTAGATGAATGGTTGTTGATGAACCTCCTCAGTGGTAGCTTGAAAAATAAAAATGTGGTCACAGGTTAAACATGTGTCCTAGTGTTTTCTTTGCCTCTAGATGTTCCTCAGCCATGAGTGTTAGAGGGGGTTCTATAGGCACCTTGATCTTAGAAACTCTCTGATGGATATTGTCATATCACCCATTACCAAAAGAATATCACACATAATCTTTCTTTTGGTAATGGTTGGTATGATGCCATTTGTTCTCGTGTCTTAAGCTTGGCCATGAATGTTGACAATGCTGGCTTTGTAACACGATCTCTAACTTTGATCTTCATTAGCTTCTTGTTCCATATCATTGAAGGATCTTTTTCTCACATAACTATTTGAGCTTTTAATTAGATCATATGATTTGGGGTTTCATTGCATCAGGCTTAGCTCATCTAGTCGTGTTTAGTTAGTTTCCAAAACATAAATTTATTTTCACCCTAGTTTTTTTTGCCAATCTCTTGTTTGACTCCCCACTTCAGACTGAACATACTCAAAGTGCTTGGAAAAGTAGAGTAGCAAAACGTTTGGCAAATGTGTGACTCTTTATGATAGCCCTGAAGTAATTTGGCTCAAATTTGTCACTTGATCTATGATGAGGTGAATAATGTTTTGTAATCTGAAGGAGAGAAAACTTAAGGAATGACTCTTGCTAAATAGCTTTACATTGGCAAGAGAAAATAAGTCAATTTGAAGCCTCTCATAATCTATTGCTTTGCTATTGCAAAACTTTTAAATAGTTTTTGGTATGAGTAAACAAAGACAAGAAAGAGGGGATTTTAAAAGGTAACTAATTAAAATTGTTATGATGAGATTTGGCATGAGAGACGTAGGATTGGAAGTCAACTATGAAAGATGGGGTTTTCCATGGAAGGAGGCTATGCAAATAAGATTTGAGAGAGCTTTGTGGGGCACCAAAGAGCTATTGTTGTTAGATATAAAAACTGCATGTTGTTTTTTGCTGAACCAGATGGCAATGCACCTTCAAGTGTAGATGGATGCCAGGTTTTATAGTAGGATGAATCTGAGCCTCTTGTGCATGGTTTTACATTTCTCATCATACCAATGATTCATAGGATAAGTACAATGGGGGTATGTCATTTAGAGGAGTGAACATCACTGTGAACTAAGTCTAGGGAAACCTCTCAAAGGAATTAGCATAATAAGACATATTTAACAGTTATGATGAAAATGGAATAATTGCCATAAGTTGAAAAAGTTAACCATCACAAGCATTAACATACCAAACATCAAAGTGAATAATGGTGTGTTGGAGGATCCCAAGGTTGGGAAGGGAATGGGGGTGGAGATGGAATAGAAAGAAATTGCATTCAAGTCATGAATGGCCAAAATAGTTAAATGTGACTCAAAAGTACGCCTAATAGAATTGACTTGAGGGATTGCAAAGAAGCTCTAAAAAGAGGCTACAAGCTAAAACTAATTTAAAATCACAACAATCAAAGAGTCTAGCTATGAGGTTGTTGAACCCCCTAACTAGACTTTTAAACACAGTGAAATCTTCAGATAACTTGTACCATTTTTTGACAAATAGTGATGAAAGATACTGCCATAGTTGCAAATATGTATGTATTTACTGTCATCAATTAATGTTAGTTATTTTCAGTTTAATTTAGGTAGAAATCAGCTGTCATGTGTGAATGTTGTTTTTATGCATATAAGTTTCTTAAAACATAACTGGATCTTGAAGGAGGGTATTAGGTTTTGAATTCTGGATTGTAATGATGATTTTATCTCATTAGAAAATTTCAGCCTTGTGTTTTTGTTTGCACTGGGATTGTATGTGATGTAATATACTCCCCTTCTAACAATATCTTTGAGTTTTAACAAACATTAAAAAAATGGGTGGTTGTATTGTTTTAGGTAAAACTAAAAAAACTCAAGGATTGTGCAATCAAAGAAGATAGTGTTTATGAAGATCATCACTGTCTGGACCCCTCATTATCTACCACAGTAAAAGAGCCTATAAAAACTTGATGATATCCATTAGAGAATGGTCAAGATTAAGTGGGCCTGGTGAGGTGATTTTGGGGCCAATAGAGAGAATAAAAACAAAAAACACATGATCTACAAGGGGGAGATAGTGAGATTCTTGGACACCTTTATTGTGAGAGATTAGACATCTATGAGGAAGGATATAATAATCAAATTGGCCCCCACTGTGAGGGAAGCAAGTAAATCAGTTAGTCAGGAAAGGAAAGGAATCTATTAAGAATAAAATGACATTGAGTTTTACACAATTGAAGATGTCTCTCTTGTATTCTATGACTAGATACTTACCATCAATATAGGTCTAGGATCTATGAACCTCAAAATTCTCCGAATCCATAATTTATGCAGACCCAGCTAATCCTATGTAAGATCACAAATCCATGTTTTGTGAGTCTCTGCAATGTTGTTAAAATATACTAGATTTTTGATGCTATTCAAAGAAGAGTAGTATAAATCTATAATTCATGATACAGGTCAAAAGGAACAAGAAAATACAATGGAGACAGTGAAAACAAAAAACTACAAGGAATATATTTCAAAGGGCAGTATGAGCTCCTTTAGATTCAAATCCATATTTATTTGGAGGGCTTATCAAAGACGACCATTGAAGCCTTATACTAGAGAAAATTATGAGTAAGGCAAGCCACAACACCATATCCATGTACATGTTTGGGTCCCCAAGTTTCATTTCTGAAAATTGAGGCCCAATGGAAACCGGTGACTAGGTGAGGGCTATTCTGGGACTGTCACCTGACTTAGTGAGAAAGAAAATATCTTGTGAGGGGACTATATTTTGGAACCCCATGCTCCATTATGGGTACTGCCCTGGAGGCCCCATATCCTTACCAGTACAGGGCTGGTATTGGTTGTGGTCCGAGTAGCTTTTGGATTCTTCTATTAGCTTGGGTACTGCACTATCTTAATAAAAACTTAATAACAAAATAATACTGGTATGGGTACGACAGTCATAATGAAAGGTAAAAATTAAAACATAAATATAAACACAATTAACTAAGCTGTTGAGTTCAAATCAAGCAATTGCTGGTTGGGACGCTTTTGATGAAGTCCAATATGATGTCACACATTTCTAGAATTTGACTATGACCATTGATTGTTTTCCTGTTCTGAACAGATAATAATAGTGTGAACCTATGTGATCATGACTCATTTTATATTTTTGAATAATCAATTATTGGTCATGTTTTGTTATTTTTTGCATATACCATTGATATTATGGTTAATTTTGTTTATAAAATTAAAATTTAATTACTTTTTTGTTCAGATTCAACCAAGCTATACAGTATATGGTATCCTTCCACCCCAAAAAACAGCAACCCCTGTTTCTATACCCATATCATTGCTTGGGAGGTATGTAGACAACGTCACATGGGACCATTTCAAGTTTGGTTGATGGTAGAAAGACTACCACAGTCCACAACCTACTCAAGAGCTCCATCATTTGGTTGGCTATGGTGACCACTGTGGGGTGGGGAAGGGAATCACTAATCATCACCCTACCATTGTATATGGCTGTATATTACTACACATTTATTATAATTTCTTGCAAGCAATACCTCAGTGAGACTGTTTGAACTTCTCCACATGGAGTTGTGTGTGATCTTCAACCATGTAGATCTTGTTGCAAAGAGAATAACTTTATTTTGATTTTCAAGGTTCGAAGTGTTCTTCAGTAACTGAGAGCCAACTAATAATGGTACTGTTCAAAGATGTGTGAGCCTTGTCATGAGTGATATCCTGTTGGTCAAGGGCATCTGTAAAGAAATATATCCAGCCTTTAAGGGATCAATGCTCGTAGCAGACCATGGAGCTGGAGGTTGAGTTCCCTAGCTTGTCTTGCTCTCTTCATTTTTTAGCCTATATAACAAGTTCGATGATAGGATTGGCACTCTCAAAGATGTGTTGAAATAGCCTTTTATATTCAATTATTCCGTCTCTTATAAGATTTGAGGGGGTGTCTATTTGTTATGAGTCCTGGGAGGATTGTTTGATACCTTTTAAGTTATCCAGTCACCATGAGAGAAGAACATGAGTTACAAAGGATGGAAAGAAATGGAAATAGTAAATTATATGAATGTTCTTGAATGGGTTACAGGTCATTAAAGGTACATGGAATTCAGTTTGTAACAAAGAATCTTATATTTTTTGCCCATGCTTGATTTGTCTGCTTTCTGTAGTTGAATTACATTGACTTCTTTCTCTGATATTAAATTATATAAGGATTCTTTTTAGTCAAAAAATTATTTTTCTCCATTGTTTAAAAGTTTGGTTTATACTTTATATCTATTTATACTAGAGATGCGGAGATATTTATGTTGGACAGTTTTTAGTATAATATTTGGTGGTTTGTATAGCTAAAGATAAGAATATAGCTTCTTGTTAAGGTTAATGATTTGTATGAATAGTAATGAAGAATTTTAACT
Source organism: Sequoia sempervirens (assembly GCA_007258455.2). Taxonomy (NCBI): domain Eukaryota; kingdom Viridiplantae; phylum Streptophyta; class Pinopsida; order Cupressales; family Cupressaceae; genus Sequoia; species Sequoia sempervirens. The sequence continues at coordinate 11,554 of VDFB02357079.1, read as the reverse complement.
GGTTAATCTTG
>VDFB02357079.1:0-11443 GCA_007258455.2 Sequoia sempervirens | reverse complement strand
ATTTGTATGAGCAACTATGACAAATGACAAGACCAAAGCAAGTTTTGAAGGATTTATTGAAAGAAATGACTTGACAATAGACTAAAATGACAATGACTGCAAATGACAATGACCATGAGTTGACAGAAAATGAGCATGAGATGGAAGAAAGATCAAGAGAGAGAGAGAGAGCCTCCAAGAGCCAGAGAGATAAGAGACCAAGAGAGAGCCAAATGAGAACAAAATTGCCATTTTATAAAAACTGCAATTTTAAATGTGTGGCCAGGATGAGAAGATGACAAAAACCCTAGAATCAATGATCAAGATTGAATGTTGCAATAAGAATTAGGGTTAGGTCAAAATTAGGGCAAATGATAAGGATGAAGGGCCAAGATTGAATTATAAGATAATTCAATCAAGGGTCAAAATTAAATGAGATGTCAAAAGATAAGAATTAATTTGGAAGATAAGATGGCACGGACAAAGAGGTTGCTGGAGAAATTTAAATAATAAAATTTATTTACTCCAGGTGACCAGTAAATAATTAAATAATAAAGATATTATTTAATTATGGAGGAATGTGACAAAAGGAATCATTTCGATTAAATAATAATTTAATTCAAAATTCAAGAGAGTGGACCAAATTAAATAAATTAACTTTATTTAATTTAATGAGAGAAGAGGTTAATGAATAATTAAATAATTAAAATAATTATTTAATTATAGTAGAAAATGGACAAAAATCAAATAAATTAGAATCTATTTAATTTTTAAAAGAAGGGGGCTTGCTTAGTGACGTAATTAAATAAATAAAATTTATTTATTTAATAATCAAGAGGAATAAATGACAAAAGGGGAATTAAATAAATTAAGAAATTTATTTAATTAAAGGAAGACTTTAGGTAATTAATGGCGTATTAGATAAATAAATAAAATTTATTTATTTAATAATCAAGGAGAAATAAATGACAAAAATGAATTAATTAAATAATTAAAATTATTTAATTAATAGAAGAATTATGACTTTAGAAAATAATTAAATAATTAAAAATTATTTAATTATTAAGAATGAAAGGGGCAATGTTGAATAATCTAAGAGGTGCAAGCCTAGGAAAATTTTATGTGTCTACACCCTTCACTACCATCCATGAAACCTTCACCTATAATGAATTTCACCATCGCAATTGTTAGATAGTCTGGTTTGTGAAGAATGTGCTTCAGCCTTAATGTAGTTACTGGACCCAGAAAGGCCATCTGATGCTTACTACCCAACAGCTGCATGGGTATACCCATGCCTCCACAAACTAATCTACTCGTAGAGACTTTAATAATGAACATCGCCATAAGATACAAACAAGAAACTGTTAGATTTAACCCTTCAAATGGCATGTGAGAGTCCCAAAGTGCCATAAAAAATATAACTCATGATACACACAAAGCATACTGAGGAAGTGTTTAAGCATTGTCATAAATAAAGCCTTAACAAGCAATTTTCCCTCGAGCATGTGAAACATCCTCATGAAAAGGTCACTTCTTTATTTCACTTAAAACCATGATTAATATACATTTAATCAAGGCAAGCCTCGTGAAGCTGAGGTTATCAAACCACAAATTCCAACTCATCAAACCACTAGCAAGAGATTTTCCAACGTGGAATGGTTTAACCCTTGTGTTAGTCAGTCATCCTTTACCATTCAAAAACTGTAGACAAATAACCAACAACCTAGTCAGGCATAAAGGAGTTGATATGCCATCACCATCGTCATGATATCTGGCTCTCCACAACTGCATTTGTGGAGATCCACCCACCAGCCATCCACAGTTTAAATTTGTCACTTTGTGTCAGTTATGTCAATGAGTTCTTTGACTAGAATCCCATCAACTCCCATATTTGAAAGTTTGTTTGCCTCTTGATTGCCTTCTCTTAATGTATGATTACGGTGTAGTTCTTGAAACTTTTAAGTAACTTCAAAGAATTTTCTAACAACATTTTGAGTTTCCAATTTATCATTTTCCCATAATGAAGGGCATTAATGATCACAACTGGGTCTCCTTAAACCACAATATTAGATAATTTCAGTTCTACACAAAGTTTGATTCCAAGAAAAGCAACTTGCATTTTAGCCGTGTTGTTGGAGCCCATGGGAAGTGGTTTCGCTAACTTTCCTAAAACTTTACCGCACTAGTCTCTAACGATGCATCCAACTCCAGAGCATTTGGGGTTACCTCTAGATGCCCCATTTAAGTTGACCTTATACCATCCTCTGTCAGGGGAATACCATTTCACGTTTTTCCTATCCTCTTGTGTTTTTGCTTCACCTTCACCCACAAAAGTTGGCACCTTAAGTACATTCCAATTTTGCCTCATGATTGCATCCCAACTTGAGAAATTGGCCTTTTTCCTACTAGAAACCTTGGCTCTCGAATTAGTCACTTCAACTATACTTTATTCCACCTTATTAAGAAAGGAAAGAATGGGCATCTCTATGTTTTGAAAAATTCATCAATTATTTTCCTTCTAGACTTCCCAAAGAAGTAGTGAAGGGATCATCCAACAAAGGCTAGCATACATAACAATTTTGTTGAGGATGGGGCCACCCTTTGAACATGCTCAATATATCTCTAGGTAAAGTAGTAGATTAATGCAACATGGTGCATAACCATCACCAAAAACTCAAGGTGAAAGGGAAATTTAGGAAAATATGATCACATATTCTTCCTCTTGTTTACATAATATACATCTAGATGGACCACTATATCCCATTTTCTGGAATCTGTCAGTGGTTAAAACTCTGCCTTGTATTGCAGCCCAAGTAAAAATGCCTACCTTAGGAAGGAAATTTCTATTCCAACATAGTTCACTAGGTAGACCTAGCTCTGTTTCTTGTTGTTTTATTAGCAATTTGTATCCATCTCTAGCATTATAATCTCTTGAAGAGGAGCCATGCCATCTCAACATGTCTTTGCCTTCCCTTATGCATATTATCTAGTTGCTCAGTACTTCTTCAAAAGAAAAGGACACCTTGTTACTTAAGCTTAATGACCTTACATTTTTCCAGTGAAACTCATGACAACCATTTACAAATGAATTGCATATATAGTCCCTTACATGTCTACCCCATGATTATTTTGTTATTGCCATTACTTGCTCAAGATCACCCTTGTTTATCAGTTTTTGGTACCACCTCATGAATCTTCCTAGAAGAGTGTCGATCTCTCGTCTCTTATATCCCAAGTGAGGTAATCCAAAATTAAATCTCTGCTACTACATAAGAAATTCCATATTCTTGAACCCTTGGGGAGTGATCTTGAGATAAATATACTTGTTTCTCCTTCCTCCATATACTTAGCTTTCATAATTTTTACCCACTTAAGGTCTTGTCTTGCATACAACCTCCAAACCAACTTTTCCCCCAGAGCCTTGTTCTGTAAAGATAATCTTTTTAAACCTACCTCATCCTCCTCCTTTTATTTACATATATTATATCATCTTATTAGAGGAAACTTGCTTTGATCTGAGTTGCCTTGGCAGAAGAAGTTTTTCATCTGTTGATTGATTCTACTGCTTACACCATTAGATAGAGGTAAACATGAAATCATGTAAATTGCAAGGGTTGCAATTACTACCTTGATCATTGTGAGTCTCTTAGCCTAGGAGAGCCATTTACCTTTCCAAGAGGACAATCTTTGCTCTATTTTTGTCACTAACAGGTCCCAGAGTTTCCCAGGTTGTACCCTAGAAGCTAAAGGCAACCCTAAATATTTGCACGGGAGTTTACCCTTTCTAAATCTTAGTATTCTCAGGATCTAATATTCTCTTGTTGGATTTGTGAAGAAAAAGAAAATTTTAAAATTTTTTGGTACTTATCTCCTACCTCGAAGCTACGATAATATTTGGCAAAGACATCTTTGAAGTTCCTTGCTTCTCTCTCCCCTACATATCCAAATAACATGGTGCCATTAGAAAATTGTTGGTGAGTAATTGCAGTCATGCTCCTCATGATCAAAAACCTATTTACCTTGCCTTCCTCTACTACTTTGGAAATTGACCTACCAAAATCTTCTACCATGATGATAAATAGAAAGGGAGACAGAGGGTCCCCTTGTTTGAGTCCCCTTGAAGCACCAAAAAACCCCTCAGTTGTGCTACTTATCAGTACTGAGTATCTAGGATAGGTGATCTAATTGAATATCTAATCTATCCATCCAGTATGAAAGCCAAATGCCTCTAATACTTTGAATAAAAACCTCCAATTTACTTTGTCGTAAGCTTTCTTGATGTCAAGTTTTATCAACATTGATTGCTTCCTTGTTTTTGAAATCAAGTGGATTGCTTCTTGGCCAATGATCACCCCATCTAAAATTGATCTACCCAGGATGAAACCTATTTGTTAGTCGAAGATTATGTCAAGGAGGATCTTCTTAACATGATTTTCCATTGCTTTTGCCAAGATTTTGTATATGGTATTGCAAAGAGCAATACTTGACGAAATTCCTCTAATTTTTTAGGTTTCTCTTTTTTTGGAATTAAGGCAATGAAGGTATTGTTTATTTCTTTTAGCACCTTACTTGTAAACCTTGAATCTTCAATTGCCTCCACCACATCACTCCCAACTATCTCCCAATAATCTTGAAAGAAAGCCATCAGAAATCCATATGAGCTTGGGGCCTTATCTAGATGCAATTAGAAAAGCACCTCTTTGATCTTTGATTCTAAAAATTTTCTTCTCAACATATTGTTTTGGGCCTTAGTGACTAGTTTTTGGATGCACCCGAGAATTTGCTGTTGATCCTATACACTGGAACCATTCTAATTGTTTAGCAGAATTTTAAAGAATTATATGGCAACCAATGAGATGTCTTCTATTTTTTCTAGGGTTCTTCCATCCACTATCTTGATACTAGTTATCCTATCATTTCTCTTCTTGCTTTGGTGGAGTTGTGGAAAAATTTAGCATTTTTGTCATTGACGCTTAGCCACAACTCCCACGATTTTTGTCTCCATAAAGTTTCTTCTTTTGTTGGGATTTCTCCCATGTATTTTGGAAGTTCCTTCTCCTTCAAATACTTACTATTATCCATCTCCAAGCCACATACTTCTTCGTTCAAGATCCTCAGTTCCTCCTCAATTTTCCTTTTTTCTTCGAAAATGTTTTTGAAACAATCTTTATTCCAAGATTTTAAGTGTTTCTTGATCAATTTTAGCTTGGCAACAAGATTATTTACATTTTTGAACCATCTAACATCATTTCATTCCACCATTGCCTTGTAAGATAATTGAAGTTAGGATCTTTAAGCCACATAGATTCAAATTTAAATGGGCATCTAAATGGCCTTTTTCAACAAGGATTTCAAGAAAAATAGAAAAATGATCCGAACTCGAGGGGTAAAATATTACTTTCGAAGGTGAAGGGGAAAGCACTTAAATCCCCTTTGAATAAAAACTTTTCCAACTTTTTAGCTATACATCAAAAACCTTTAAGCTTGTTTGTCCAAGTAAATTGCCCATTGCCCATAGGAATATCTATCAACATATTTCTATCTACAAATTTTTCAAAATCAATTTGTGATTGTAATTTCCTCCCCACTCCACCATGCTTATCCTCTAAGTGCAATATTGCATTAAAATCCCCCAAATTAGGTTGAATTCAAAAGTAAAATTGTAGCATACTGGATCTAATTCTTTCCATGCCTCCTTTTAAATATAGGTATTTGGACCATAGACATTAACTAAAAGAAAGCTCAAATATGAAGTAAGACTTCTTACCTTGCATGCTAGCATCTTTTATTTGCAACAAATTTTTCTATTAACACTCTTTGAGGTCTCCAAAGTGTAATGAGTCCATCCGATTGTCCTTTAGAATTCACTGCCAGTAGCTTCCAAGATCTCATTCTTTTGTCAAAGCAATCCACTTCTTCTTGGAAAAGTTTAGTTTCCTGAATAAGACAAATGTTAGCTTGAGACATCTCTAGATGATGGCATTTTTGTTAGGGGCATTAAAGCCCCTAACATTCCATGTCAAGATTCTCATCTTTCTTTAGGAAGGGCCTCACCCTTCCCTACTTTCAACATTTCATTGATCTTTTTTTCCCGCTGGATTTTCCATCTAGTTTGAGCTTTTCCAAATTAGGAATTCTACCCCGTCTTTTACTTTCACCACAATCTGGTGAGGTCTTTGTTGTTTCTTTCTAGTGTATCCCTAGTTTTTCCTACTCCCGTCATCGATCAAATAGTGCATATCCCTTTTTGTTTTCTCTAGGGGTAAACTCCCCCACTTTTTCCTCCAGACTTTCCTCCTCCATATTAGGAATTACTTCCCAGTCCTCTTCTAAATTTGGAACCTCCCCATGCTCTCCCAATGACATTTCTTTAGCTTCATGCTATGACTCCACCAATTCTTTGCCTACCTCAATTCGGGAGTTGATATCGTCCATCCTCATGTTATTACCAATCATATCAATAACACTTGTCAACTTAGCATCCAAAGTATTACTTATTTCTAATGGTTCCTTCACTTGTTCTTTAGAAGTCAAAATTTCCATTATTTTTGGGGTTTGATGTTGTGAGCCTGGATTTGAATGTAAATCCATATTTTCCCTCAAACCAGAGTCCCCAACCAATTCAAATTTTGGAATTGGATCAACCTTGGCTTCTGAAATTACAATCGGCTCCATGGATCGCCATCCCAACATCTCAATTAGGATGTTCCTTGGGTGTGGATTTGAAACCAAGGGTTGTTGCAGATTGCCCCAATTTGTTATAATCTCTAATTCTTTCCAATATGGACAATAGGGTTTGTTTTCCATGTAGATTCTTACATAAGTGATGATACCATCTTGATCCATTCTTTCTTTTGTGCACAAGTATTTACCCAAATGATTTCCAATTACCTCCAAGATATCTGGCTACAAAAAGTCTAGAGGAAGATTATCTTTAATCCTTTCCATTTGATGTTGGAAAGGGGTCAAAAATTACTTCCCATTTGTGGATGTAGAATCCATTTATGTTCATCAACCAAATCCCTTTTTCAATTTCTTCTCTAATTTTATGAGATGGGAAAATAACCACAAAATAACCATTCGCTAGCACCTTAAATCTCATTTTTTTACCCCAATGATCTTGCCACCAACAAATCAAACTATCCCAGTTTATGTCTTTCCCATACCATCTAACTAGTAAGCCTTGTTGTTCCATCAATGTGATTGAAGGCCTTAGCAAGTTTGCTCCCAAAATCATTGTTTTCTTGTTTCCCCACCTTGATCCATTGCGGCAAAAACCAAGAAGGTTGTTCTACATATGGTGACCATCAAAACTTCCTTTTGGCCATAATGAAGCATCCAACATTGTATCAATATGTGCTTTGCTAGGATTCTCCCCACCTTGATCGTTGATGAATCTTCCATCTAAAAACTACTCTCCTAGTTGTTTATTTCTACGATTATATTCACTAGGATGAATTGCGCCTAGAGGTTCCATACCAATGCCGCCCATTCCAACCTTTGTTACCACCACAATTATTGGTTCTTCTTGATTTGCAATGATTCAAATGATGTCACCATTCTTCATTTGCTGCATGTGTCTATTTGTGCTCTAGAGGTACTTCATGCTTTGCCACTTTTACCTAGGTTAGGAGTCCTACCTTTTCATGCCCTTCTTCCATTTTCATCCCTTTGATAACAAATTTGAATGAGATACCAAGAATAAAAAGAAGCAATGATTTATCAAGGTAATTAATTTTCTAGTCAACTTCAAAACCTAGGCTAGTCAATTTAATGGTGCTTGGTTGACCCTAGGTAAGATCCATCTCAATACAAGCGCGAGGTTGAACTAGAATGCTAGCCCATTTATCTCTCTATATAAGTCATAAAACTCTACCCACTTGGGAAGCTATCTTGTAGAAATAGGCAAAATGCTATATTGAGGAATGGGAATTTAACCCATATTAGGTATATAGACTTGGAGATTCTTTCATGGTAAAAATCTAGGTCCCAAGCTTGGACATAACATATTTGATTGCCTATTATCCATGATTCCTACTAGAATATAGTTTGGGCATGATCTAGGTCAACAAAAGTGTAAGACACATATCCTCTATCCACCCCCTAAATGCCTTAATACTCCAACCTTTTTGTTCCTAGTTATTTTAGGTCCATTTAAATAAATCCTATTTAAAAGGGACTCCTTTTAGCAAAAATAGGATGGTTATTTTTGTTTTGCAAACTTAGATAATATCTATAATTTCTTTTGGGAGTTCGAAGGAGATTGTATTTTTGTATTGCAATTGTCTGTCTTGACTACAAAACTAGGAAATGATGACAATTGAGCTGTTATGTTGGGTTGCCAAATTGTTTATGGTGGCAGATACAACACTAGGTTGATCTTGATAGTCCACATTGACAAGGGAAAATCCTTATGCATGCTTTTTCATTATATTAGCATCAACCATGTCAGCTAGCAATGTAGAGTTACGAGTTTCAATCTGATTTGGATTCTTTGTTTTAGTGTATGCTTTTTGCGCTCTCTTGCCTTTTTTCATCTCGACTACTTTGTGTTTCAAGCAATAAATACTTCCAAAATTCTTTTGCTTTGAAACTTGGAAATCTTTTGTTGCAGCAAGTCATGGGGGAGAGTGATTAGGGTTTTCAGTAGAGCACTCCATAATTTTCCTTCATATTAAGTTTTTTCAATACATCCATATAATTTAGTAATTTTAGTATCGAACTTCACACCTTATATTGATGATTTTGAAAATTGATTTTTTTTTATAACTAATTTTTTTAATAAAAGAATATAATTAAAAAAAAAAAAAACTTTAGCTACTCATCGTAAAAATCTAACCTAAAACTCAGCCTCTTAACCCCCATTGTTTTAAACCCACCGAACCTAATAAACTTGCATTATCTGAATAATTCATATGAATAGCCTATTGAAAAAGAAAATCAAAACCCTCCATAAAGGAAAAAGAAAAGAAAACCGCCGTAAAATCCACTCCGGCACCTCCCAAAATAAACCTGCAATATTAGAAAACCCGAAATACGAAACAGGAAAATGATCCCCACCGCCAAGGCAAATATGTAAATACAAGGTATCGGCGAACCCAAAGAAAAAAAATTAAAACAAGTCGGATCGTCGAGGGCCCAGGCAGCGGGATCCACGACAAAAACGGTCTACCGGATTCTACAAACTCAACGAAACCTGGCATCGGTAAAACAACAATCTGGTACCAAAACTGCTCCCAACGATGTGGAGTGGCGTCCGCAGAAACCGAGGAAGGCGCGGATTTGGGTGCGCGACGTGGAACGTGTGGCCGAGCTCGAAGGTGGAGGCGAGCAAGTGTGTGGTGCCGCTGGCCACAGTCTACACCCCGATTCGCCCTGCGCCTGAATTGCCCGTGTTGCCCTACTCTCCTCTGCGCTGCAAATCCTGCTTCTGCATTCTAAACCCTTACAGCCGCGTCGACTACACCGCCAAGATCTGGATTTGCCCCTTCTGCTTCCAGCGCAACCATTTCCCTCAACACTATTCCATGATCAACGAGAGCAACGTGCCGGCTGAATTGTTTCCTCAATACACCACGATCGAGTATGCGGTTTCTGGCGAGAAGAGCCTGCCCCCCGTGTTCCTCTTCGTTCTGGATACATGTGTTATTGAAGAGGAATTAGGTTATGTGAAGTCGGCGCTCAGTCAGGCGATCGGCTTACTGCCGGAGCTTGCGCTTGTAGGTCTTGTAACATTTGGAACGCAGGTGCATGTTCACGAGCTCGGATTTTCCGATCTGAATAAGACGTATGTTTTTAGAGGATCGAAGGAGGTTTCCAAGGAGCAGATACTGGACCAGCTTGGCCTCGGCGGGGCCCGTCCTGGATTTCCTAAGGGAGCTCCGACCGGGATAATGCAGGGAGGGGTTGCCAATGGTACGACCTCTGCTGGAATTAATCGGTTTTTGCTTGCTGCATCTGATTGCGAATACACGCTCAATTCTGTGAGTATTCCCGGCATTTGGTGCTTTTGTTTGTTTTTCTGTCGGACAAGATTGTCCAGGGGTTGTAGATGGTAGAAAAAAAAGAAAATTCTTTAATCAGACACTACAGATCTACTTCCAACGAAAAAAATTGTGCGGCTACACTGTTTTTTTGGCATAATTTTAGCCCAGCTAGTCAATTTGTTCGACTGTTCGCCGAGCTTCACGGTAATTATGAAATTGACATCAAAACGAAATATAGAATCTATAGCCAAACTTATTATGACATTATGTCATTTGGGGTACGGAATTTAGTGTAGATTTATTCTAAACATATAGAAACAAAGCTGCACTCTTATGTCTGGTGTAATTTTGAGTCCAGCTGGTCAATCCTTCTTTCTGTTTGGCATTTGTTGTAGAAATCAAGGCCACAATTCTCTCCTCAGTAATTTCCTAGATCTATGAACTGGTTGCTTTCACTCTTTTCACGTTACTTCGGTAAAATAATTGAAGCCATATTGTTAAAACAAATGTGAAATTCTCTCAATTTTGGTGCAGATATAATCAAAACATATAGGAATCAAGTTACACAATCTCATGAATTGTGCATTTTTCAGTTAGTTTGGATAATTTGCTGTTAAAGTTGCTTTTGTAATGGAGTCCTCGACGAGACTAGTATTACCGACTTGCCAAGTTTTCTGAATTGGGTTCTACAGAGGCCGATTCAACTTAGACTGATTATAAGATTGACTGAATGAAATTCTCTTAATTTCAGCCCTAAATTGGTGGATGCTTTATTCAAGTATCACTTTGTAAAGTTAGACTTTCCTTTATGGTGCATTTTTCAGCCTAGCTCTTATTCGTTCTTAATCTGATTTTCAAATGGCGTCCTCAGCCTCACTACTCTAATTGATGAGAGGAGTAATCCTGAATTTTACTCTGGACAGTTCAACTCTTTCTCAAGTATCAGAGTAATTATGAAACCAGCGTTAAATCTAAACATGAAATTTTGTTAAATGTGGCTGGGACCCAATTGGTGCAGATTTACTCTAAATATTGTTACCAGACTCAGACTCAGCACAGATTCAGCAGGCTGATTTTGGCTTGGACTTGCATTTGGCGAAAAAGCTTGGCAAAAACTCATCATAGATGGCAATTTTAGAAAAACACAATATATTAATATTTTAGAATATCATGATATATAGAAAAACTTGGCCCAGACTTGAAGAGTGGGGTGAAACAAGTTTACAGGCCTTGTTTGGCCTGCTTGGACTTGGGCAAAGAGAAATCAGGGTACTTACTGAGTCTTGCTGCTATTCTCTAGACACATAGGAAAATTGTTATATTGTTTTGTATTTTTAATTTGTTCTTAAATAACTTTTGCAATGTAGTCCTCAATGACACTACTGATACTGACTGGGCAAGCACTCCCAACTTTGAACGGGTGCATTCAACTCTTTGCCAAATTTAAAAGAACTATGAAATTTACATGAAATCTAATT
>VDFB02357078.1:0-42064 GCA_007258455.2 Sequoia sempervirens | reverse complement strand
TTCATATTCACCACAACCCTTGTCGATGATCTAGACTTTAGTGATGGTGGGATCGGTGGTGGAAGATGGAGTGGTTGATGTGGCGAATGATGGATTGGAGGATGAGGATTGAGGTTCCCCCATTTTGATTCCAGGATAATAATGCAAATGGGGAAATGAAGCTTCTAAGGCACAATAATACTCAAATGGTTGCGGGTTAGCATAAACGGTAACCTCATGTCCATTAACTAGGAATTTTAGGCATTGATGATACGTGGAGGGGATGGCTTGCATGGCATGGAGCCCTGGGTAGCTAAGGAGGAGGTTGTACGGTAAGTCTAGATCAAGGAATGGCATGTAGTGTACTAAATCATGGGTCCAACTTGGATGGGAAGACTGACAATTCCTTCAGAATCTCATTTTGCATTATCATAAGCCTTGATTGTAATGATTTGATTACTCAGGTCCACTTGAGTATACCCTATCTATTTTATGAACTTTAGAGTGCATAGATTAAGAGCAGAGCCATTATCTACCAGGACCCTTTTTACTTTATGATGAGCAACTCAGACTTTGATGTGTAGGGGATGATTATGGTTTGCATCAATGTTAGGCATGTCATTTTGGCCAAAGTGTAACTGGTAAGATAGAGCTAGATGTCCTACTAAAGCTTGGAATTGCATGGGATCAATATCATTAGGTACATGGGTTTCCTCTAAAGCTCAGTTCAGGATATCTTGATGCACGGGAGAAGATTTGAGAAAATCCAAAATTGAGATATAAGAAGGATTCTTTCCTAAGTGATCAAGAATTTTACATTGTGAATTCACAGGATTTTGTTCGGCGGATGCAAGGACTATAGGAATAGTAATGTGGGTTCTTTGGGTAGCGACAGCACATTGGGGATCTTTAGCTTTGACATGTATCATGGATACACGGGGTTCTACTTGTTCAATGTAATGGGAAATTCCATCGTAATTGAGGGGCACATTCTTATAACTTATTTTATTTGTATTGTTGCTTTGGGGATTGTTATTGGATGTGCTTGCACCTTGATTATGGTTAGGGAAGGTATTTTGGTAAATCTGTAGTTGAGCATTAGATGATGAAGCATGATTGGCATCCACATGAATATCTCCTCGATCTATAAGATCTTGGATATATGTTTTTAGACTCTAACATTTGTTTAGGGTATGCCTTTTAATCTTGTGAAACTCACACTATTCGTTTTCTTTAAACCAAGCTGATTTAGGCTTAGATTCATCAGGTGGCTTGGTTGTAGGATATGTGATTGGATAATTGGCTTGCAAGAGCTTGTTGAACATGACACTGAGGTGTTCTCCTAATTAAGTGGATTGGTGTTTGTTGTTACTTTGATTGTTCTGGTTTGACTATTGAGGGGGGTGAGGAGCCCCCTGTGGTACTGATATGATGTTTTGGGTAGATGGTTGGTTCGGAACAAATTATTGTCTGTGAGAGGTACTAGCTACTTGAACATGCTTAGTGTCAGTGACACCATCATTCACAGCATTCTTGTTCTTGTTCCAATAGCATGATTTATCTCTAGATGATCGTTCTTTGTCATGATTGTGTATCTTGACATGTCTTTTATCAATAAGGGCCCTTTCAAGGATGGGTCTTTTTCTCTACTATCTCAACGAAGGTACACAATGCAGTGTAAAGTTATGGGCCATGTCGGGATGTGAATTCTCCACAAAGAGAGTGACCATGTCTTTCTCTTTGAGAGGGGTTCTCATTTGGCTTACCAATGCATGCCACCTTTGGAGGTAGCTGGAAAAGGTTTTTCCTTCACGTTGTTTCTCCTTAAGGAGATCCAAGGTATCAATATCCTTCTCTAGATTAAAGGAGAAGTATGAAACAATTTTTTCTAAATGATCCATGAAGGATTTGATTGATCCCCACTCTAGATCCATGAACCAATCTAAGACATACCCTTTCAGGCTCCATGAGAAGAGATGCAAGAGGTAATTGTTGTTATGCATAACCTCCTGATACTGAGAATAAAACTATTGCAAGTAGGCTCTAAGATCCTTGTTTCCCTTGTATATGTCAAAATTTGGTATCTTGCAGTGTTTCGGGAAAGGAATCAATGAGATGGAAGGGTCGAATGGATAGGGACATATATCTTCAAATATGAAGGATTGTTTACTAGTCTCAGCTTGGAGATCTTTCAAAATAGCTTTGATCTCTAATAGATCCACATTGACTGGTGGCATAGGAGTCAAGGTGGATGGGTTGGATGGATATGGGTGGTAGGATGATGAAAGATCCTATTGAGATATTGTTTGAAGGTTGATATATGGATTTTGATAGTGAGATAATAATGTCCCTTACTGGTATGTCGAGGGTGTTTGTTGGTATGGAGGTTGTTGTTGTAAGGTATTGTATGGGTTTTTTGGATAAGGATGTGCAGTATAATGTTGAGGAGCATGAATGGAGTGTTGTGGATTGGTCTGTTAGTACTGAGAGTATTGTTGCGACTGTTGGGAGGCCACGTAGGGTGGTTTATGTTGGAATTGTTGTTGGTTATGATAGAAATAGTGTTGGGGAGGTTGTTGATGCGATATTGGTGGTTGTGTGGGTCGAGATGGGATAGTGTGTTGCAGTTGAACTTGCAGACGTAAAATAGATGCGAGCAATGGGGATATGGTCTAGACGAGAGGTTGAGATGGATCTATTTGCAATCGGTGTGGTGGTTGTTGTGATGAAATCAAAGGATTATGTAGGGGTTGTTGCTGATGGGGTGGTTGAGACAATGTAGAGGTGCTCTGCAAAGGAGGTTGTTGGGTGACAATGGGAACATTTGGTTGGGATGTACCTTACGGAGGTCCTTGAGGTGGTATGTTAGATTGTGGAGGTTGTTGGGATATGAATGGAGGTGGTGGTATATTTTTTCTCCAGGAGGTGGAGGCAAGGCATTGAAAGGGTTTCCCCCATCATTTATTGGAGGTTCATTTGAAAGGGGTGGTGCAGTCAACATTAATGGCAGACGCTAGCAAATATTTTGTGTCATGCCATTGGCGAAAGGGTTATTGGGATCAGGTACTTGAGGAGCCCCTATGACTGAGCTTGAGGTGTGCGAGGGATTTTTAACCTGGTAAAGGACAGTGTTTTTGAATTCAAGTTGATGCCAACCCTCGACTGGAGGAACATGGGGGATGTATGAATCACCTGGTGAACTTTGGGGTATGTTGGATGTGGAAATTCCATATTTGGATAGATCGACAACTAATGGAGGTTTGGCACCTTTTTCAATTAGGTGGACCAAGATTTCCTCCCCATGTTTTTCGAGCAAGAGATCTACCATTTGCACATTGGTGGGGTTACTAAAATGTTCCTCAAGTGTGAGTTTGGGTTGGTTGGCCATACTCTCTTCACCATGTGATGATTTGTTCTGATCTTCGGTGTTAGATTGTGATGATCCCCCATTCATGGGAGGATTTTCTTGTGGTGCATTAGGTTGGGATCCAGGATTTTGTTGTTCAGCCATCTTCTTTGCCTATAACCGAGTTTGAATAGGCATGCAAAAGGGACTATGGATTATAATGAGACTAGGTGCAAGGATGTCCTTGGTGGAAAATTGTTTGGATTGGATAGAGATCGATTGACTGGAGGATTAATTGGATAATTGGTTCAAGATTGAAATTGGATGATTCGATTCAGATTGGATGACTATATTTTGATTAAATGATTGGATTTTGATTGGATGATTGGGTAGGATTGATCGAATAGTCCAATGATTGGATGAGATTGTTTAGATAGATTGGATTGGATTGTTTGGATCAATTGGATAAGTTTTATTTGGATTAGATGATGAATTATAATTGGTTAATGGAAGGGATTCTAAACCTAATTTTGGAAATCACCCTAGGTGACTTAAGGCATTGGTTGATCAGATTAAAGGATAGAATTGCGGCACCGAATCCACCTCAAGATGGAAATGGATTGATTTCGGTCAATGATGTTGACTTTCAACACCAAATCCTCCTCATGATAGAAGCGGATTGATTGGGTTGAAGATAATGATTGATATGCAGGATAACGATCGAACTTAAATGCCTTGGTCAATTCGAGTAATAACTTCTAAAACAAGGTTTAAAGGATTTGAATTGAAAGATGATGAAGGATGCGAACTAAAGGTGTCCTAAAGGCTTTTATATGATGGGGGTGATGTCTAAGTGATCTTTTTGGAAAGTGAAAATTTTTAGATCATAGCAAATGACAAGGTTTTCAGTTCCCAATTGGTTTTTGTTTAAATCGGGCAAATGAGTTTAACAAACAATGGAACGGTATTGCTAGAAAATGGTGGAACGAGATCTCTAGGTAATAAAACAAGTTCCCCAAATGGTGAAATGAGTAACCAAAATGGGAAATGCAAGTTTGGAAAGGATGGATAGACGTTCAAAATAGTTAAACACAGGTTTGGAATGGCTAAAAGGAGGTTTGGAATGATCAAACGAAGGTTTGGAATGATTAAACGAAGGTTTAGAATGGCTAAAAAGAGGTTTGAAATGGCCAAAGGGAGGTTCAGAATGGTTAAACAAAGGTTTGGAATGGCCAAACAAAGGTTCAGAGGTTTGGAATGATCAAACAGAGGCTTGGAATGATTTAATGGAGTGAAATTGACTATTCAGGGGGGGCAAGTTCACCCCTCTATAGTAAACTGGAGGAAAAGTCCACCCCACTACAGAGCAGGTCAGGGCAGGTATGCCCCACTTTGGGGTAGGTCAAGGCAGGTCCACCCCACTGTGAGAAACAGGGACTTGGTTTGGATGGAAATGAGTATGGCAAGAACTGAAAATGAAAATATTGAGGTTGACTTGTTAAAAAGTTTATTGGTTTCTCATAAGAAGACACTTCAAACAAGCACAATCCTATGGTTAGTGTTAAGCGTATGGCCAACAAAGGTCTTAATCTAGAATGCACAAGGCTTTTAGGGAGTCCTCAATATACTCTCGGTAGGTGAGGCACAACCGTGAACACCAGCCTGTCACAAGCGTGATTTAGGAACCCCAGCGAGATACTAAAGGGCTCGGACAAACTCTTCATGTCTATATAGGTATCACTCTAGTTTCGATGCTCCACCAGACACGACATGACTAGATTGGGGTATAGCTTTGGCTCTCCCCCCTTTCTATACCCTATTGGTATGTGTGGTTAGGATCGTCCCTTAGGGTGATGAAATCCCCAAGTAGGTCCCTCTAAAAAGAAGGCACTAATCGTTTCCAACTACTCCCCAAGCTCACATAAAGTGCAAGGGGAAAGCGAAAACAAACTAATGCCCCCCTTGGGTAACACAAAAAATAGATTTATAGATAGAGAAAATAGTGAATTTGACTTCCCCTTAGTTAACTATGTTCCTAGATTAACGAAAATAAGAAGGAAAGCTTTTAAAATCTAAACAAACAGATGGCCCTGCAAGCAAATTTTAGTTGTTTTAACCACCGTTCTTCATCAATTATGAGAATATGTTGTAAAATGTTAGCAAGAAATCCAAATACACCCACAAACAAGCAAGGTTAGGGGGTTAGAACCTGAAAACATCAAAAAATAGAGATAAAATGAAGCTAAAATGACTATTTTTACCTTCCAGAATGTTCTGTTTAGGGTAGGTTTTCCCCACTACAGTCAGATGTCAGAAAATAGCATAAAAAATAAGGAAAATCTTCCCCACTACAGTCAAATGTTAGAAAACAACATAAAAATAGGGCAAATATGCCCCTCTGTAGTCAAATGTTAGAAAACAACAAAAAAAATAGGGCAAATCCCCCCCTCTATAGTTAGATGTCAGAAAATAGCACAAAAAATAGGGAAAATCCACCCCATTGTAGTTAGATGTCAGAAAATAGCACAAAAAATAGGTCAAATCTGCCCCACTACAATCAGATGTCAGAAAATAGCACAAAAATTAGGCCAAATCCACCCCATTGTAGTCAAATGTCAAAAAATAGAATGTAAACTAGGGCACGTCTACCCCGTTGCAATCAAAAGTCATAAAATAGCATGTAAACTAGGGCAAGTCTTCCTTGCTGAAGTCAAAAGTCAGAAAATAGCATGTAACCTAGGGCAAGTCTACCTTGCTGCAGTCAAAAGTCAGAAAATAGTATGAAACTAGGGCAAGTTTGTGCCGCTACAATCAAAAGTCAAACAATAGCATGAAACTAAGGCAAGTCTACCCCACTGCACTCAAAAGTGAGAAAACAACATGTAAACTAGGGCGTGTCCGCCCCACTGCAGCACACTAGAGGGAAAGTCTACCCCTCTGCAGTCAACCAAAGGGAAAGTTCGTCCCTCTACAACCTAAACCTGCAAACAAACTTTGCAACAACAAATGTGAAATCAAGGAACCCATTTGTGGGTCCCACCGGGCGTGCCAGAAATGTGATCCTAAATGTTTATCCTATTCTAAATGTGTAAAACAACTATTATGCAATAAAGAAAAACACAAGGGACACAAAAAATATTAGCCTAAGGAATGCTAATACAAGGAAATAAGATAAGAAAAGATAGCAAATGATTATACCTTTGTACTATTAAAATCCCTTGGTTGGCCCTTGATGTTGTATGCTTTTATGCTCCTTGGATGGTTAGATGCAAGATGAACAATGTGATGTTTTGATGAAGCTACAATGGAAAAATGCAATATTAATGTTAATGGCTAAATGACTTGGCCAAATGGCTAAGATAATGCTTGCAAATTGAGTGGGAAATTTGGTAGCATAAGGGTGCAAATGGCTAAATGTTGTAAAATACATTAGAAGAGGGGGGTATTTATAGAAGAATTTGAATTCTATAGAGAATTCAATGATTGAGATTAAGCGAATATGGTCAAGATGAAGGGCTATGGTGAGTTGAGGACTCACAAGCCCTCACATTTTGACATGTGGAGGGTGAAGTGGCCAAGGATGTGATGATGTGTAAGTGAGGTGGAAGGAAGGTACATGATGTGGAGGAAGGATAAGTACTTTGCAAGTACCTTGGAGGATGAGAAGACTTCCTCAAAAGGAAACTTCTTGTCCCCAAGTGAATGAAAATGACTCAAAAATCTCCATGGGGAATGAGAAAGTAGTTGGGAAAATAAATGTGAATTGATTGGAAGAATCTAGTGGTTAAGAAGAGGTTTCCAAAAAGCTGGGATTTTGACACATGTGGGTGATGTGAGAGGTCAAAAGGTTCTAGAAGACCTTGGAAGGATAAATGTGAATTAAAAATTCAAATAGGGAAGAGAATAATTTTGGGTGAATAAATGTGAATTAAAAATTAACATGGGAAAGACGGTCAATGCCAAATATGAGATATGAAAAGGTTGACTAAAAAGGCATGCTAAATGTGGCTAATAACTTTGATTAAGGTTGTGCAAACATATGATTAAGAAAATTAACAGGGGATTAGAAGCAAGTGGCAAAAGTTGGAGGATGTGACATTAATAGCTAATTAAGGGTGTGCACATCTTAATCATGAATTAATTAAATTAATCCAAATTAGAAGAGGATTATAAAGGATGTGACAAGGAGAGAGAAAAAGGAAGAATTAAAAATTGATTTAAAAATATCAAATGGCTAAATTAAATAACTTGACATATTTATTTAATTTAGAGAAGAACAGGTGCAAGGTAAAGTATTTAATTATTTGATTAAATACTTTAGGAACCTTAGGCAGAAGATGAAATATTAATTAAATAAATCACTTAATTAATATTAACGAGGTAGATGAATAGAGTAAACAATTTGGACCATGTTGAAGTGGTCAAATTTAGATGTCTACAATTCCTTTTTTAATATTAGGATATAAAAATGAGGAGGGTGTGAATGCTTCAAATATAGGTAAGTTTGACTTATTTTCTTGTATGCCTTTATTTTCATTCATTATTCATTTAAAAAATCTTTAATGTGTAGTTCATTTGTTTTAAAATCTTAGTAAAATTTCAATTAACAAATCTTTTAGGTTGGGATTAAAATTTATCATTTGTAACAAACTAAATTTTGGGTATTATGCATAGGATTTTCTAGATAGAACTATGTTGATCTACATAACATATCCAAAATAAACAACCCAATTGAAAACCTAACAAAATTGCACAAATAGAATTCAAGAATAGGTTCAATCTTACAAACTAAAATCAACTACAAGAAAAATTAACAAACCCAAATCCACTACAAATTAAATCTTTAAATCCAAATATGAGATTAATCTCACATGTTTAAATATATCTAACAAATGAATGTAAGTCTAAATTAATTTCTTTCATCCCTTTGTTATAATTTGTTCTACATTTCAGTCACATAATGTCTTTAGTATCTTCATTCGAAAAATTACCCTAATTTTGTCTTGTCTCAATTTTCAAGTCACTATAGTCATATATTGGTATATTTGGTCTAGTAGTTAGCCAAATTATATGTATAGATGAAAAAAAATATGTATACATAGATAGATAGATATATAGAGAAATAGTCATCTCTTTTTTTTGTTTGTTCTTCATTTTAATCATATACATATGTTGGTATATTCGGTCTGATAATTAACCAAATTTTGTCTTGTTTAATTTTGTAAGTCATATATAGATAGATAGATAGATCAAATAAAATATATATACACATAGAAATAATCATCTCTTTGTTTTTATTTGTTCTTTATTTTATTCATATACATATGTTGGTGTTGAGTGAACAAGACAACTAAAAGGGGGGTGAATTAGTTGTATCTTATCAAAACACCAAAACCCTCATTAACATTCAAATCCACAAGCATTCATTAAACCCTTAATTTGTTATGAAGTTTTAACATGAAAAGAAGATAACAGGGACTTAAACAACTCAATACCAAACACAAGAGAACACCAGATTTATGTAGAAAATCGAAGGGAAAAACCATAGTGAGGATTAGCTCACAATATAAGTAATAGCAAAACCAGTTACAAGGGCTCACTACCAAAATAGGACACATTGTCTAGAAAGGCTCACAGCCAAGGCTCATTGTTGGAGTAAAAAAATAAGATAGAGAAGAAATGTTACAAAGAGAACATGATCTCAATGCAATAGAGATTCCACCACAATAGCTCCAACACCTTCGTAGTTTGTTTGAATGATTATAGACACCTTTTGCTCATTGCATTTGGTAATCCAACACTTGAAAGTTTGCACTAATTTGCTCAATTTTGCATCACTCGCATCATAAACTTCACACACACATCTATATTACATCTATTTTAACCTTCTTCAATAATTCAACTCATATTTATACCTTTTTAACCTTGAAACCCTCTCCAAGGTTGGCAATGCATCTCAAACATGCAAATTCAAATTAGGTTGATGCAAAAACACTTATGTGGTGGATAGTAGTGAATTTGGACCACATAAAAAATTAATTGGGACCCAAATCAACAACACCACTTAACCACATGCTACCACAAACAATATTTACCCTTCTCATGTATTGTAAACACTAGGTCAGTCGTTACTCATGAAATCATCATTAATCAATTAATTAAACACTTCATCAAACTCAAAGATGACTTGTGAACCACATTCCACACTTGAAGACAATCTATAATATTCCTCCAACACCATGAAATCCATCAAACTCCTTCGCAACAACTTCCACCTAAAGAATGTACAAACCCAATACACTCAGACAACTCTACCAAACACTGTTACTTAAAAACTTATCTTTCAAAGTACCAAACCTCAAATTCTCTTGACTGAGGTAAACTACCAACATCATCAAAAAATATTTAGAATCATAAGACCTGAAGCATAACTGTGGAGAAACATGGAGCCAAAACATTTCTCCCAAACACCTTTGCAATACTCAGTCACACACTAGTGAACACAACTTCTACTATATAATGATCCATCATATCATCTCTTGAATATAACATTTTTTAAGATCTCCCACCAACCTAGCTAAACCACATAGGCACAACATCAACATAGAAGAAATGTGGAGCACATCTTAGAGCATATTTTGAACCAATGAACACACCTTCATCACACTATTTTCTCTTTTCTCAAAAGCACCTAGAAACCAAGCACTAGAGACATCATCTCAACTTATCTCAAAATTTCACATCATCTCTAGACTCTTTACCATAAAGATAGCTCCATGTACTCACAACACTTCCTCAATATCTCAACTATACATGCACAACCAGACAATTCAATTAACACTTCTTCGATCAACCAATTGACACAAATGACAACACATGTGGTTGACATCAATGACACCACCAACTTCTCCAAACTTGCAACAATTGGTGTATTCGGTCTCACAATTAACCAAATTTTGTCTTGTTTAATTTTTTAAGTCATACAGATAGATAGATAGATAGACCAAACAATATATATATAGATAGATAGATAGATAGATATATAAAGAAATAATTATCTCTTTGTTTTTATTTGTTCTTCATTTCAATCATATACATATGTTGGTACAGTTGGTCTAACAGTTAGCCAAATTCTATCTTATTTAATATATATGTATGTATGTATGTATTATAATGTCCCCTTCCAAGGAGTAATTTGGAGCACCAATTAGCCTATCTTATTCTCATAGGCTAAATTCAAGGAATAGGAATATTTTAATTTAATAATTTAATAAATTATCTAGCCTAGCATATTTTATGGGTACTATTAATTAATTAATTTAATAATTTCATAAAGTAAGTTTAGTGGAATATTTAATAAAAGCATGCCTATCATCTCTTCTAGACCAAATTCTACATTTTAATGTTTTATGCCCATATTGATTACATAAATAACAATAACTAAAAAAGACACAATTAAACCTAAATTATTTTGCACATTGGCTTCCTTGGAATATTTTATTTGGATTATAGATTTTAATGAATCCATCATCCTTCCTTCTTCTACCTTCAGATCTCTTGTTCTTCACGAGGCATCCAAACTTCATAGATGCAAGAGGATTTTCAATATGACCTTTAGGCTCTGTTGTCTTCTTAGTTTCCTAAATTTTGTAAGACCTAGATCTTGATTTCTCCTTCTTTATAGAGACATCAACCTTTTCAACATGACCTAGACCAACGAATTTTTTGAAGATGGATCTTTGATTGTCAATCATACCATCAAGAATTTCATAATATTTTCCAAACTTGAGGCTTCTGTTAAATTGTATATTTACTTTCTCTAATTCTTTTCTTAGACACAACTTCAGCCTCTAGTTTTTAACATTCTTTTAATTTATTTTTCAAATCCAAATTAGTAACTTCCTCTATCCTCTTAGATTCTTCTATTTCCAACTTCAAGTCTACTACAAGTTTTTCATCTTCTTCAATTCTTAACTTGTATTTTTCATTTTGTTTTCTTTTATATTTTAGATCATCTAGAGCAAAGATTAGTTCACCCTCCAAGTAAAATTCACCTTCTTCTTCCTCATTGGAGTCTTCACATTCTTTTGCAAGAATATTTTTGTTTTCTTTGATTTCAAAAACTGTTAAAAAAAGTTTCATCTCTTTCACTCATTGATGAATAATCATCAAAAGAATTGATTTCTTCATTTACACAAAGACTCTTCTTATTTTTTCTAAAGTTCCTTTTCTTATACTTAGAAACTTATTGTCTAGTGTTATCTTCCTTTTCACTACCATTGAAGGGACATGTAGATGCAAAATGACCAATTTTTCATAATTGCAACATTTGAAAGGTAGTTTACTTTTATATTTTCCAAAACCTTTCTTCAATTTTCTAAAAAAAATTGCTTCTTATTCGCTCGAATTAGTAATTGAATTTGACTCTTCTTCACTCCTCTTGACTTTGGAAACCTTGAATATTGCTTCTTTCTTTGTTGAGCCTAAAATTTCACTTCTCATTTCATATGTTGTTAAGATCCAAACAATTCATCCATAGAGAATGTATCCATATCTTTAGCTTCTTCTATTGCAAAGAATTTGGAATCATATATCTATGGTAAAGACCTCAAAACTTTCTTTAAAACCACCTTGTATTCTATGTCTTCTCTAAGACCTCTTATTGAATTCACTATCTCATTTACTTTGAGGATGTAGATAGCAATATTCTCATAATCTTTCATCTTTAGAGCCTCAAATTTTCCTCTATGAATTTGTAGTTTTTCTTGCTTAACTTTATCGTCACCTTCATAGATGTTGTGCAACTTCTCCCATATGTCTTTGGCAGAGTTACAATGCATAACTTTCAATAATTTTGCATTGGTTAAACCACAAAGTATAGCATTCTTTGCTCTGGAATTATTTTCACAAGCTTTATTTCCAACTTGATTAGTGGGAGGAGTTGTTGGTGTTGTGTATCCATCTATAATAGACTTTCATACATCAAATCCAATAGAAGTCAAATAAGTTTCCATTCTGATGCTCCAAAAAGCATAATTTGTTCCATAAAATAATGTTTTTTTTATTTTAAGAAGAACCCTCTCATCCCATTGTTATCACCTAAGTATGCACCCTTGCTAAGTTGTAAAACTTAGCCTACTAGTGAAACAAGGGATCTTTTCCAAGTTGTGGGTCACCTAAAATGGAAAAGACCCTCCAAAGAGGGTTGGTTCCCTTTGGTTACTCACCTATCCTAACTTAAACTACTACTAATAATAATGAAAAGGGATAGAAGAATGACATGAATTGAACCTAATTATGTTGGGTGATGCACCAAAATATTTTACTCAGACTTTGGACTATTATTTTCTCATGCAAGTAATCAATAATTCAACTGTGTGTGCACAACACTAGTGTTTGACATATTTGTGTATCAGTGTTTCATTGAAAGGTTTATGTTTTTCTTTAGTTTTAGAAGGAATAAAATATGTTCTTCACAACTAACATCTATTTTATAGTGACACAAGCAATGGCCTACACAAATATACCTTTTTTGTTTGAAAATGATGGAAATAAGACATTCATTCAAGGATTTGAATATGAAAAATCACAAAAATTCATCAATCACCTCACATACACAAAAAATTTGAAGACTGAAAGGTGCTCATTTTATTTATAGAAGGTGCTTACAGTGATACATAGTCTAAAATTTATCTTGATTTGATTGAAAAATGCTCTGAAATGAAGTAGTACAATGTTTTATTTTTAGTCTCAAGACTGAAAATCAGAGTTACAATGTACAGAAACGATAGAAAGAAACTTTGTAAGTTTATAATGCTTTTTCCAAAAGTGAAAGAACTATAGAAAATGAAACTAGGTGTTCCTTTTTACAAACAATCCTTTCCTAACTCCTAGTAATAAGTTGCAATGGATAAATGACATGTGTCACAGTTTGAACAAGTCAAAGGTCTCCTTGAGCACCCAACTATTGGTCCCCCTTTTAAGCTCCTCAAAAAGGTACCATGATGCTTTCAATTGAAATATTTCTTTAAATTCTCTGGACTTTGTCTAGCTTTAGATGTTCCTATATGTTGGGAGAAAGAAACGACTTCTCCAATTGCCTCCTAGATACCCTCAATTGTTCTTCAAGTCACCCAAACTACCCTATATTCCTGAAACTTACTCAACTACTCATCATGTTGCCATAAGTATCATAAATTTGGCATTCACACATTTCCAACTCATCTACAAGATAATAGGGCATGAGTTTTCGACAAGTTTGAACTGAGATAGGATTCTTTGAGATGTATGAGAGGAAAGGTTTGACTAGGTCTAAGACTTCCACCTGCACTAAAAATCATCATTTCATGCTTTTCAAAAATCCACTTACGATAATAGTGGTGTATGACCTTTTTTAGGGTTTTTTGGTGTTTGTGGTCACTCTTGGCCCCTCTTGCATCATACCGTGCTTATAGCGCAGAAAACTCCTCTTTTCCTGTGTGTACAACCGCATTTAGTGTGGTTTTTATGTTTTAATATGCCTTCAACCAGCTCTAACCCAATAGTTCATGCTAGTGTTAGCAGTTCATCAGCTTTGCTCAATGGATCCTCCTTCGAACAATCAACACTGGAAATTTGTTTTGAAAGTCTTTCATTAGGTAAGTGTTCTGACTCCCTTGTTGATGTGGTTTTTCCTTTACCAGATTTTGATTATGCTTGTCAATGGCTTGAGCAACATACCCTTGTTGGATATTTTGTTGGGAGGACTCCCCCTGAAAGTGTGCTTAAGGAGTGGGTTAGCAAGGCCTAGGTACCCCATGGGGTCCGCCTTGATGTGGTCCAAAATTTAAACAAGGATATCTTTTTATTTTGCTTTGCGGAGGTCAATCATGTCCAGGCTATCTTAGCCCATGGTCCCTAGTATGTCAAGTCTTCTTTGTTGGTTTTCCAAGCATGGACCTAGGATTTTGTTGTCTCGGATGACACCAAGTTATGGGTCCTGGTCTGGATTGAGTTTCCTGGTTTACCCTTGCCTTGTGTGCCCTTTTTGAATCATACCTCATCCTCGCTGGGGAGGGTTATTTGCATTGAGCCTGATAGGTTCTTTCAGGCCCGACCCCATAAAAGGGTTTGTGTGGAAATGGACCTTTCCAAATATTTGAAAGACTCCATTGATATTCAAATTGGAGCTCTTTGGCATACCCAGAAGGTCACTTATTTTAATCTACCCAACATGTGTTATAGGTGTTAATCCGCAAACCACAAGATCAAGGACTGCCCTTTGGTAGTGCCTCATACACCTTCTCTACCATGAGATGTTGATAAACCTCATATGATCGATGCTTTTGTTGCCAAAACAAATGAAAAATGGACTACAATTACTAACTGCGAGACTAAGTCCATTGGTTTTGGGTCAGCCTCCAAGGCCTTTGAACCAGTGAAAGTTGTTTCAAACCCTTTAGTGAAGGGGATGGAAGCTCCTATCAGGGCTAATAATGTTCTGTCGCAACCTACACCAAAGGCAACACCTCAGCCCATTGCTGTCATGATAGCATAGCCAAATGTTTCTCCTCCCATGTCGAGAGCTCAAAGGCGGTCTCACAGTACTTCTCCACCAAGGGAAGAAGGGGAATATGTGCAAGAAAAGCAAAGAATTTCCTCTCCTTCTATCTAGATTAGGTCAGTTGCACCAAAAAATTTGCAGAATCATTTCTCTTCTCTGAATGAAGAGGAGTCAGACTCTAATGATATGGAGGAGTTTCACTCATGAATTTCCTCTCATGGAATTTCTAAAGTCTGACAGACCTCTCTAGAAAGTATTCTGTTAGGGATACCTTGAGTAAGTATTCTAGTATTGAAGTGCTTTATCTCCAAGAAGTTAAAATTTATAGTTTTTGCTTGCTTCAGCTTGTCTCTCTATTTGGCCATCCAATAAAATGTTTTTCACTGCTCATGATGCTAGGCATGGTGGAGCTATCACCCTTTTGTCCCCATGGTGACAATATTGTGTGGTCGACCATGGGTCTGACCCCACTCATCAGCTTGTCTGGATCCTTCTCAACATTGATAATCATTCCTTTCAGATTATTAATGTTTTTGCTTCTAAGGATGTTGTGGAACACTCTTTGCTTTGGCACTAGATTGTTGATTCATTGCTAGTTGCTACTTGGTTACTGTGTAGGGATTTCAATATGATTGAGATGGCATATGAGAAAGATGGAACCCTACCTTTCAAATGGGTAGCTGGTGAAAGGGAGGCATGGTTCTACATGTGCAATAAATTGAGGTTCTTTGATCCCAATATTGGTCACTGCCATTCTCATTCTCTCTGACACACTTAGTGTAATTACAAGGTTGGTTCTAACAAGATATTTAAGCACCTTAATCGTGCCATGATCTCAACTCAATATTTTTTCTCTTTTGACAGTTCTTCTCTCTTGGTTAAGGTGTTAGTGGATGTGACTTTGTCAGACTATTTCCCCATTTCTTTTTGCATTGAATGGGAGACTCGATAGCCTCGCACATGTAAAACTCAATTCCTTTTGAGCATGTCTTTGCTCTATTACAAGCCTACCCTAGCCCACATTCTTGAATTTGGAGTACAAGCTAGCTCATCATACATGTTGGATTACTTGGTGGAATGATGATATCACACACACAACTAGATTTATGCACATTTATGGATGCTAGCTGGCTATCTTTCGTTGGCAGACTTATGAGGCTACCACTGTTGACCTACACTTAGCTATTGAGGCTTTGGCAACCAACCCCTTTTCCCCATCATTGCAAGTCAGGGTGGTAGAATTAAGGCACAAAAAGCAAGTTGTAGACAATTATGCTGCTAAAGGTGTGCAGATTAAAGCCCAGCTACATTGGCTAAAAATTGGTGATCGTGCCTCCAAAGAGTTTTTTTTGGTGCAGCGTGTTAGGCACTCATCCCCAAGTATTAAAAAAATAAAAGATGGAATTCAAGTGCTCTCTGAGCTTCCTAAAATTCTTCAGGCCTTTGTGCATCATTATGAATAGGTTTTCACTACACAATAACCCACACCTGTGCGACAGTAAGCCCTTCAGGATTGTCTTGATGTTGTGCCAAATTGGCTTTCCTCATCCCAGAGAAATTTTTGTGATCAATTGTTAACTATTGATGACCTCAAGGAAGCTGTTCATTCCATGGTTGATGACAAAACCTCAGGGATTGATGGTTTCCCTTATGAGTTTTACAAGGCCCTTTGGGACTGTGTTGGACAAGATCTGTATCATGTTTACTTAGAGGCTTTTCATGCTAAATCTCTAGGTAACTTAATAAACAAAGGCAATATAAAATTCATACCTCAAATTGGTGATCTTGAGGATATTTGCAATTGGAGGCCTATCACACTTCTCAATGTCTCCTACAAAATCATCGACAAGGCTTTGGATTTGAAGATCTACCATCTTTTACCTCAAATTGTGCACCCGGAGCAAACAGGGTTTATCAAATCTAGGTTTATTCTGGATAATATTATTGTTGCTTGGGAAGGCATGGAATGGGCCAGGCATTCAAACCAAAAAGCCATTTTTATCAAAATTGGTTTTTCCAAGGCCTATGACCACATTGAATGGCCTTTATTCTTGCTATGTTGCAAGCTTTGGGTTTTGGGCATAATTTCATTCAAACTGTTTGAATGCTCTTTGTGGATGCCTCTACTTATATCACCAATAATGGTTGTCAATCTTCTACCTTTGGACTCTTTCGTTTCATTCAGAAAGGGTGCTCACTTGCCCCCTCCCTATATGTGCTTGTTGCTGAAGGATTTGGCTACCTTTTGGCAAACACAGTTTTCCAATAGCATGTCAAGGGAATTTCGATGCCTATCTCTCAGGCTCAACTAGTTAATGGCCATTTTGTTGATGACTCTTTCCTCACTCTCCTGGAGGAAGAAGAAAATATTAAAGCGGCCTTGGATTGTCTTAATACTTTTTGTCTTGCTTCCGGATCTACCATTCAGTGGCACAAAACTTTGTGCTACAGACAATCTATTCTGCCCACTCCTCCTTGGTTTTAGCAGTATAACTAGAAATGGATTGGGCCAAGAGAAAAAAATTCAATTCCTAGGCATTCCCTTTGCTTTCCAAGCATCCCTAGCTGAGTTATGACAAGTTGTTCTTTCTAGGGTCGATCAAAATCTTGCTTACTAGATTACTAAGCCCCTCTCTTTGGTAGGGAAATTCTAGGTGTGCTCCAAAGTTCTTACGGCTACCCATGTTTATTATTCTTCCTACTAGGCCCCATCAAAAGCTGCCTATGGAAAGCTTGAAAAGTTGCTTCAATATTTTCTTTGGGCCTCTATTGATTCCCACAGAAGGTTTCACCGTGTTGCCTTAGAATTCTACTGCCTTCCCCGAGATTCTGGAGGGCTTGGGTTGCTCTCCACTCAATGGCAAGGGACTTCCTTGTGTATTAAATGGATAATCCATGCTATTACTAGTGATGAAGCCTGGAAAATTCTTCTCAAACATTGTATTCAGTCAAGATTTCCTGGTCATAGACCCACCTGAAAGTGGATTGGCTTTCAAACCCTTCTAGTCATGGATGAACCAAACTAAATTATGGGGACTTTTGTGGCCAAAAACATTTGGAGAGCCTGGGAAGCAGTCAAGCCTTGGCTTCATTGGGTTGGCTCTGGTTTCCATGAAGGGCTTTCACTCAACCAGCAGAATGTTTGGTTGTTTCCTCTTTTTGCTAGCAATGGTTAGTAGTTGGCTAAGTCGCCTTGGCTTAAGGTGCTTAGATTCCACAAAAAGGGTATCCAGACCCTGTAAAAAATATTTCATAGACCCACAATGCGTATCATGCAGTGGGAAGAATTTTGTGCCCTGTACAGGCTTCATAACTAGGACCAAGCAACTTTTGATGGTCTAGTGAATGTTATTCTTGTAGAGATGCTTCATAAGGTTGGAGTTTGTGGGACCAAGCCCTGGTGGAAGGACTACAAGTGGTACCTAGACACACCTTTTAGGAATTACAAGCCTAGGCTTGGTTATAGGCGGCTATCACCACATTT
Organism: Sequoia sempervirens; assembly: GCA_007258455.2. Classification (NCBI taxonomy): domain Eukaryota; kingdom Viridiplantae; phylum Streptophyta; class Pinopsida; order Cupressales; family Cupressaceae; genus Sequoia; species Sequoia sempervirens. The sequence continues at coordinate 23,713 of VDFB02357078.1, read as the reverse complement.
TCCTATGATTCAAAGTTTGAACCAAAGGTGGCTTCTTCAATCTCCTGCTCATGGCTGGTGTGAAAGATTTGCTACCACTTGGTCTGCAAGTGTTGAGCCAAAACTTTCCCACTTTGTTTGGTGTATTCTTTTCCAAGGCCTACCTATGGGTTCTTAGCTTGTTCGCCTAGGGGTCCAAGACCCTTGTTGCTCTTTTTGTGGGAAAGTTGAGACTTTTAAGCATCTTTTCTAGTTTTTCCCTAAAGCTCAGTAGTTTTGGACTTGGATTCATGACTTCTTTCAGCCCTTTAGGCTTGAGCCTTTCTCCTAGAATATGATTCTATTGGGAGACTCACCTAGACTTCCTACTAAGTATACCCAGCTTTGGCACACTTTTAGGGTGGAAATCCACTTCAATGTTTGGAAAGATAGAAATTCCTGAATATTTTCTCATTCTCAAATGGATATTAATGTTTCATTATATGCTAAAGCTATTATTTTTTCTAATGTTCTCTTATAGATTCAAGTGAAAGAAAATAAAGTTGCACTTGAAGTTGCTCACTTGCAAGTGCTTTTGGACCACTAGGGCAATGCCTTGTGTACCGTTTCTTAGGTGCACACTTCGCCCACCTCCTCCTACAGTCGGTCGCCTTCTAAAGGATGACAGAAAAGTGGTTTTATGTATCCCTACTCTTAGTTGCCTCTTTGGAGGGATTCTCACCCTCCTCGGTGGACCCGCTCTCCTCCGCCGTAGGCTGGCCAGGGATGGCCCTCTAGCGGTGCTTCGGGGAGCAGTGGTGGTAGTTCTGGGTGGCCCTCTGATACAACTCATGTCTCTAGCTCTAGTTGGATAGACTCTGGAAAAATATTTTTGTGGCTTGCACTTGCAATCTCGCCTCTGTGCAAGGAAGATAAAGAAGCTGATGATGGTTGGGGTCCTCCTCTTGATGTCACTCCAAACCCGTTGATGTTTGTGGGAAGAAAATGGATGATAGAGACCCTCCTAGATCTACTGGCACTACTTTGGATGTTTAATGGCCTTTTTAATATGTTTTGTAATCATAGACTTCTAGGCTCAGCCCATGTGACTAATTGATTTTTTGGCTTTTCTAGGATTTTCTCTTGTGACTCTTGGGGTGTGCCTTCTTACCACCCACTTTTTTTTGTGAATATGTAACTTTATCTTTGTTTTAATATAGATAGTTGCCTATTCATCAAAAAAAAAATCCACTTACTCTTGTCATTATCTTGTGCATTGAATTCTCTAAAAATTGACCTTCTAACTCCATCAGTTGTTCACTTCATCTCACTATCCATTTTTATGCGTCATTGCCACTATCCTTTTATTGACTATCCTATTTTGTGTCATGGACTATCAATCCATTATTTTTCTACAAACTTTTCCCTAGTCTTTTCTTTGTCTTCACAGTCCCAAAGCCATGACTATCTCCTACCATACTTCACGAGGATTGTCCTAACTTTTCCATTGGTGTAATGAATTCATGTCTATACCCTTGTCATGTATGATCTTTCAAAAATTTATCTTCTACTTTTTGAAAATGACAACTACTTTTAGAGTCTTCCTCTTCAAACTGCAAGTTATATATGCCCCTTTGATATGACTATCCTCCATATGTAACTTTATACATTCATCTTAAGTTTGTTTTCTTGTAGCTTTGTCCTGCCTAATGACTATCTTAGGCTAGTTTAACACTATCTTATCACCTGCAATGTGATGTGTAAAAACATGGCATTTCCTTTTCTAAATAAGGTAGCAATGTTGCTTTCACAAACTTGTATGTAAAGCTATAAATGCTTGATAAAGATGCAATGACACAAGCTTAATTCATATACCCCTGTATCTTTTGACTATCCAATCGTGAAAGCAATTTTTCCTTTTACATTTAATGATTGTCATTGAAATGGCCCAATCCCTTTAATGAACTTGAGGACTGCCATCTTTACTTATTGATATTTGCATTATCATCATCTACCTGTTATACCCTTTGTACCTTGCTCATTGTCATATATCTTATTGTTGCCCTTGTATTCCTTCATGTTGCTCATACACCAACATATCGGGCCCATGCATTTCTTCTTATTTTATTTCAACACTGCCTATGACATGTTATCTTTGTCCTTATTCATACAAATGACAATGGTCTTCAATACCTCAACTTCTATTATCATCTATTTGACTCTTCAAAGCTATGGACTATACTATCATTTGCATCACTTGTGACTATTACATCATATACTATGCACTATGCACAGTCATCCTAGTCTTTAAATATGCAAATATTGTTATAGGTTCAGTAGAAGTACACTTGAAACCTTCCTTGGTATTTACAATAAAATGCAAACATAAGAAAATGGACATATAGTTAGACTTGTCTTTCAAGACTGTGAGGTTATCAGGAGATCTTCTTGTCTTCATGTGACTAATCTTGTTTTATTTTACTATCACTGTCCACCTTCTCTTCTCACCAAAATGATTGTCTCTCAGAATGATAATGTCTTCACATTTATCTTAGGTTGACACCCTTATCATGATTAACTCTAGAATTATTTTCTTTTGGAACTTTTATTTCCTTCCAGATTGTCACTTTCTGTACATGTATTTCATGACTGTGTTCTTTGTAATTCCAGGCTTTTGCATAGCTTTCTATTGAGAACTTGGACCCAATGTTTCTAATGAATTCTTACAACTTTAGAACCCAAAGAAACTAGTGGCAATCTTGGCAATAAATTCAAAAGCATATAATATTGATGTGTAGGAATCATGACTTTTGTGCAAGTTTTCATTTGCAGCATGTTTAGCATCTATAACCTAGTCCATCATATGTTCAATATTTTGCTCCAATTGCTTATCTGAGAAGAAAACCTTTTCATTGTGTTATGTGTAAGAAATTAATACCTTGAGGAAAATAAAAATAGAAGTGTCCTCTTTTTAGGTGACCTTCCCTTGTATGGTCTTCCTATTGTCCCAAATGAGAACCCATGCATCTTCCCTACTGTCACTTCTTTTCACTATCATTTTGACTATTCTTAGAGATAATATCATGGACTCTACACTAATTTTTAAGCTTTTGATTGACTGTCCTCTCACCACAACATGGACTATGCACTTACTCAGTGATAGCTTTTCCCATAAGTCCTCAATAATTCACTATTATCATGGCCATTTTTTACCATTTTTTACTTGATAGCATAACACTATTTTTGTTCATTCTATAGATTGTCATGACTAATAAACAATCATTTTAACATCAAATCTGCAACTATTTTTAGTGTCCTTCAAAGCTTTATGATATTTTTTCTCACAAGGTTATCTACTACTTGGATTCTAGTAATGCTCATGACTGTCCCTCAATGATTTTTCATGTAACTCCATCATGCAAAAGCCAACTTTTGGGTTTTGGCATATAATAATATTCTTGACTAGGCTTGATAATGAGATTTTTTGGTGAATGATAGTCATAAGAGGGAGATTTAGGCCTTTCTTGCTATTCAAAGGAATGAAACCCTATTACTATCAAGGCTTTTATCCCACTAGCATACTATCATTTGTAAAACTGTCCTTCTCAAGGCTGTTAAAAACACCCACACAACCCTTTCATATATCATGAATATTAATAACTTAAGTTGTGCTTATCCCTCCTTGTGTAATAATCTCTAACCACTTGCATTTATCTTCCTCCTTTTTTCACTTCTTTATGGCTATCTTTTCATAGTCATATAACTGAAAACATTTCCATACTCACATGGTTGTTATCAATCATGAACAATGAAGAATCTTCTTACCCTTTTTGATGACAAATGATATCATCATGGTTTCATTCCACTATTATGTATGTGGTCTATCAACTTTACAACCCTAATGTGTTATCTTTCTACTATGACTGAGAATATCTGAACCACTTCCCTTGAACTAATAACCCTCATGAATGAATAGGTAAGTGAGACATAAATTCTAAATGATACTACTATTATATGTGCTCATATTTTTTTCAAGCTTTTTCTCACATTCATCTAATGACTAGCATGTTTATTAACAAGTTCATTGACCCTTCACTATGCCAATACATAAACTAGCATGAAAATCAATAAATGTAAATGAACTTTAGATGTCATGCGTGAAATTTTATGCTATTCATGATGAATAAGACATCTATCCATGGCAATACAAATATTAAAATAGAATAGAGCAATGGACCTGCTTCTTCCTTACCCTCCTTAGCAAGTGGAAACAACTCCTAAGATCTCTCTCCTTGTGCAACCTATCAAAACCTTCTAAGGCTTTTAGTAACGTGCCATTACTCCTCTTTACTTTCTACAATGTGCCCTTTCTTAGGATATGCTAAGTGTTTATCCTTCTTCTATGTGAGAAAAGCTTTCTTTAACAACCTACAATGTGGGTGAATCCTATTTCAAGGTGCTAGTCATGCACCATATGTGAAGCCTCCATTCAATGAATAATAATAGATAACCCTAAATTTTCTCGCACAACATGAGTGGAGCCTTTTAGCTCCTTCCAAAAACAAAAGACTTCACTTTTTTCTCTTTCTATCATTTTTGTGCCCAATATTTATCATTTACATTTTGATTTAAGTCTTTAAAGAATTTTTTGAGACTATTTTGATTAAAATAGGCTAACTATAATGTTCCCTTCTCAATAACAACTTAGGAGGATCATTTAGCCTTTATAATTCCTAAAGGCTAAAGGTGAAATAAGGGAATAATTTTAAATTAATTATTTATAAAGTTATATAAATAAATTAAATAATAAAGGTAACTTTATTTTAATTAATTTAATTAAAGTGACTCAAATAAAAGAGTAGATATTATAAAGTCACTTAATTAATATTTTTAAAGTGATTTAAGTGAAAAATAAATATTATAATGTCACTTTGAGGAATATTAAAATATTCTTCTAGAAGCTTGGTGAAGATTCTTTTAGATCTTTCTAGAAGTGCAATGAGTTCTTTAAAAAAGGCAAGAAGGAGCTCATTTCTCTCATGTTGGATGTTATTTTCTTACTTCATATTGGAGAGATTTTCTAAAGCTTCTTTAGTCTGTGGGTTTGGAACCTTAGGGCATCAGTTTTGATAGTGAAACTATCTACCCTAGCTGGAAATTGTTGAGGAAGTCATAGAGGCTTTCTATAGGTGGTTAAATATAGATTTAATGGACTCTTTCATATATCAAGTTCGAGGAGAATCAAACCAATTCAAAGATAAGTTTCATTCAAGGGTTTATTTCTTTGAATTTTGTGGGTATTTATCACTGAGTTTGAATATATATTAGAAGTTGGTATTTTTGAGTGATTTTAGTCTCCAAGAGGGCATGGCTTGCTAGTAAACCCTAGATGCCCAATTCTAAAGCATACATCAGCCAAAACATGGGTCTTTTATGAAGATTATTGGCTCATGATGAGAAGTGAAAATATGTTGGTAAATATACACACACCTTAGACAAGTTTGTGGCCATTAAGTTGGAGTATATACAAAAAGGGAAGGACCTGTGTCCTAGAAAGGGAATCACTTCATTGTTGGGTTTGAATCTACTTGTAGGAGGTTGTGTAAACTTCACATTTCTAGTCAAATGAATAAAGGAGCCCTCTAGACTGAGTCGACTTCATCTCCAATTTTGTCAATGTTCAGAAAACTAGTGAGTCATCTATTGTTATAGTCACCTTAATGTTGCTATACAATATTGTGAAGGCACTTCAAAAAAATTATCTCCATTTGGCACGAGATTTTATAGTGGTATCAAAGCATGTGATTCTGCCACCCTGTATGGTTTCATGAGTGACCAAGAAAAACAATACTATAATAGGGAAATCAAGAAACAATGGCAACCAACACAAGTTCCTAAAAGGGGAAACAATGTCTAGTATTTTGGGAATTCAATAGGGATCTTCATCATGCAAAGGAATTGACTCCTCTATAGGAGGCGGTACTCATATAGAGGTTGAGATGGGTGAAAGGGGAGAAGAACAAAGAAGAGAAGAACTAAGTGGGGAAGCACTCCTCACTACATTACTAATGGAACAAATGAAAACAAACTAGAGAATGATATAGATGGTGGAGTTAATGGCATGAACTATGCTCAACAATAATAAAAACCATAGTGGAGGCAACAATGGTCAAGGAGATAATTCAGTTAATAACCAGACTCTGAATCATCGGACTGTTCAGGCAGGCTCAAGGCCCTAGATGTCAATCTTCCCACCCAAGGTTGAGCCATAGGAGGATAATGAACCCACATTGATTGAATTGCAAGAACAACTCAAACAAGATTAGCTTGATGTAGGATCTAGTTTTCAGCATGATATTTCCCTCTAGGATTACATTGATTTGAGAAGGAGGAATAAACCCAACAAGGGCAACATGAGCACCATAATGATCTCAGAAGAAAGGTAGGTAAATTAAGTTTCCTTATTATGATGGATTAGGGAAGACATCAGCATGAGCTTAGGTTTAGAAAGTTGACACTTATTTCTATTTAAATCCTATGCCCAAAGATTAAGTGATCAAATATGCTACCATACACTTAGATGGAATTACTCATTAATGGTGGCATCATGGAATGGTCACAATGAACCATGATCAAATCACCTCTTATGTTGAATTTGTTGAAAGATCAATTGAGAGGTTTGATGTTAAGGGCCCTAAACTCCATTTCAAGGAGTTGGCTCAATTAAAATAGTGGGGTTCATTGGATAATTATATTGTTGATTTCCATACTTATTGTTCTAGTCATTGATATCTCAAAAAGAAGGTTGTTGGTTTTGTTCATGGACAATTTGATGGATCCCTTGAGAGGGTGGTTCAAATATCTCAATCCTACATCATTACAGGAAGTGATCAAGAAAGCTAGGGACATGGATTCTAGCAATTAGAAGAACATTTTTTTTTCGTAAAGGTTCTTCCTCTCAGAAAGATAAGGGTGAGAAACCCTTCCAAAAGGAATACCCTAAAAAGAACAAGCAAGAAGAAGAAGAGAACAAAGAGTTGAGAAGGAAACAATTGTTTTATCTCTACAAGGAGCATTGGGAGCCTAGTCATCATTTTTTGGGTAAGGGAAAAGTCCACTTCATTGTGGTTGTATCAAATAGTGAGGATGATGGTGAGACTGGAAAGGCCTAGGGTAGAAAGGATAGCAATTCAGAGGAGGATCAACCACAAGAGGATATTAAGAGGGGCACCATCACTACCATGTTAAGAACCCCCAAGTTTAATTCCTTCAAGGTCAAGTGGTTTTGCAAGGACATTTTGTCACAGTGCTAATAGATAGTGGGGCCACCCACAACTTCATTGATGCAACCTTAGTGGAAAAATAGAATATACCTACACATGACTTTGAGGGATTCAGTGTTATGGTTATAGATGAGTTTAATATGACATGTACTTAGAAGGTTCCTCAGTTTTTTTTCACCTTAGGAAATTATACACTCACAGATGATTTTTATGTGGTAGAATTGGGTGATATGAATTCCATCCTAGGTATCCAGTGGCTACAATCACTAGGAAAATATTCGTAGAACTTTCAGACCATGGAACTTAAGTTTAGGATAGTAGATGGAAAAAGGATTGTGCTCAGAGGTATGGCAAATGGGACACCAAAGGTACTATCAACTAAGAGAATGGAGAACATCTTCAAACACAACAACATTGCATGGGTAGTGGAATGCCTGATCACTACTAAGGAGACTCTAGATGAGAATCATCCATATCACAAAGAAATTCAGACACTGTTGGGTAAGCATGACAAGGTGTTTGGGGAGATTCCCCTAGGGAGACCATCGAACAGAAGATTTGAGCACACCATTGAGTTGGAGGAGGGGGCCAATCCCGTCATCACCACCCCCTACCATCATCCTAAAAAGTTCAAGGATGAAATAGAAAAGGTAATCAAGGAATTGCTTGACATAGGACACATACAGCCAAGCTCTAGTCCCTTTGCTTCTTTCATGGTCTTGGTGAAGAAGAAAGATGGGACAATGAGGATGTGCATAGATTATAGAGATTTCAACAAAAATACCATCAAGAATAGGTACCTGATACCTAAGATCAAAGAGCTATTGGATGAGCTACTCAATGTGGTATATTTTTCTAAGATAGATCTTCACTCTAGGTACCATTAGATCAAGGTCAGAGAGTAGGATGTTCATAAGACAGTCTTTAGGTGTCATTATGGGCACTATGAGTTCTTAGTCATGCTCTTTGGCTTGACTAATGCACCTACAAAATTTTAGTCTTGCATGAACCACATTTTACAAAGAAGTTGCACAAATATCTCCTGGTATTCTTTGTTGACTTGCTTATTTACAACAAAAATTGCGATGATCATCTTATGCAATTGGATGAGATGTTAAGTATTATGAAGGAGTAGTCTCTATATGCCAAGGCCTTGAAGCGTGAGTTTGGCCTTAAGGAGATACTATATTTGGGGCATGTAATCAGTGCACAGGGTGTACAGGTCCACCAAGAGAAGATCCAGGCAATACTTGACTGGCCACTACCTAGGACACTTATAGACTTGTGAGGGTTCTTTGGGTTGTGCAATTACTACAGGAGTTTCATCAAATGGTTTTCTCAATTAGGGGCACCATTGATAGACCTTACGAAAAAGGGAGCATTCAGTTGGGTTGAGGAGGCACAATGAGATTTTGGCAATCTCAAGGAGGTGATGAGCACTTTCCCTATGTTGGCACTTCTTGATTTCACACAACCATTTTTCCTCATATGTGATGCATCTATGGAGGGCATAGGTGCGATATTAATGTATAATAGGCACTCAATTTATTTCAAGAGCCTCAAGTTGAGAGGACCTAAGAAACTTTACTCTATCTATGCTAAGGAGATGCTCACCATAATGCATGCATTGGCGAAGTTCAGACAATATTTGGTTGGTGGTAAGTTTGTGGTGAGGACCGACCACAACTGTCTCAGGTATTTATTGGAGTAGAAAAACTTAAATGAGAGGCAATAGAAGTGGATCAATAAAATATAGGCCTACGACTTTGACATAGAGTATATGAAGGGGAAAAAGAATATTGTTGCAAATTCCCTTTCCTAAAAACCAACAGCTTGCTCACTCACGGAGGTTTCAGCAGATTAGAAATCTCATCTTTTGGTAGAGTACTCCAAGAACAAGTTTGCATGTGAGGTGATGGATGGACAGGTTCAAGATGACCGATATAGAGTTGTGGACGATATGATTTTCTATAAGAGTAAGATCTATTTGGTTCCAAAATTGAAACTCGAGGAAACGATTTTGTAGGCTTCACACGATACTCCCTTAGCAGGCTATTAGGGATACTTCAAAACATATAGATAGGTTCGAGAGAGGTTCTCTTGGAAGGACCTCAAGGGGGATGTATTGAGATTTTTCAAGGAGTGTGAGACATGCCAACAAAACAAGTCAGAGCATTCATATCTGGTGGATCTGCTACAACCTTTACCCATTCCAGAGTAGAAGTGGGAAAGCATTTTCATGGATTTCATCACCGGTCTACCCAAGGTTTATGGTAGGGACTACATATATGTGGTTTTGGATCATTTGATGAATATGCTCACTTCTTTGCTATATCTTCAAAATACAAGGTATCTTAGGTGACTGAATTGTTTTTCAAAGAGGTTTTCAAGTTGCATGGACTACCAGTATTTATAGAGAGTGACAGGGATAGTAGGTTCCTAAGTGCTTTCTAGTAGGAGCTATTCAAGTTGACAAGGACCGAGTTAACTCCAAGCATGAGCTATCACCCTCAAAAATATGGGCAAACTAAAATAGTGAACAAGTGGATTGAGGGGTACCTACGTAATTACATTTCAAGGCACCAGAGAGTGTGGGTTAAGTGGTTGCACCTGGGTGAACATTGTTATAACACCACTTATCACATATCAATTGGAATGTCACCCTTTCATGTGTTGTACCAGTATGATGCGCCCTCTTTCATGGACTTGGCATTTGGGAAAAGTAGAGCTCCTAAGGCTAAGGACTAGATTTAGGAGATTCTGGACATTTTGAAGGCTCTCAAGGATAATTTGCATACGGCTTAGAATCAATAGAAGAAATATACAAATAAGCATGTAGCTTTGAGTGTAGCTTTGAGGTCAGGAATTTGGTTTTCCTTCGTTTGCAGCCCTACAAATAGTCTTCATTGAAAAAGAGTAGTGTAGAGAAGCTCAAGCCTTGGTTTTATGGACCTTATAGGATCATCAGACATGTTGGGGAGGTAGCCTATGAGTTGGAACTGCCAAAGAGCAATAAGATTCATAATGTGTCTCATGTTTTGTGCCTCAAGAAGGCACTTGGATAGTAGGTTACCTCATCTTCAAAGTTTCCTTTGCTAGATGAGGAGGGGAATTTGGTTTTGGTGCTTGAGGAGACAGTGGATACTAGGGAGAGGTAGTTGAGAAACAAAGTGGTTAACGATTTTTTGGTCAGATGGAGAAACTTGCCAACTGAGCATGCCACTTAGGAGGGTGAACATATTCTTCAGCATCCCAATTTGCAATTGCTTGTAGGCAAGCAATTTCAGGAAGGGAGGACTGTAATGTTCCCTTCTCAGTAAACACTCAAGAGGATCATTTAGCCTTTATAATTCCCAAAGGATAAAGGTGAAATAAGGGAATAATATTAAATTACTTATTTATAAAGTTATCTAAATAAATTAAATCATAAAGGTAACTTTATTTTAATTTATTTATTTAAAGTCAATCAAATAAAAGAGTAAATATTATAAAGTCACTTAATATTTTAAAGTGACTTAAGTGAAAAATAAATATTATAATGTCACTTTAAGGAATATTAAAATATTCTTCTAGAAGCTTGGTGAAGATTTTTTTAGATCTTTCTAGAAGTACAAGGAGTTTTTTAAAAAGGCAAGAAGGAGCTCATTTCTATCATATTGGATGTTATTTTCTTACTTCATATTGGAGAGTTTTTTTGAAACTTCTTTCGTTTGTGGGTTTGGAACCCTAGGGCACTAGTTTCAGTAGTGAAACTATCTACCCTAGCTAGAAATTGTTGAGGAAGTCATATAGGATTTCTATAGGTGGTTAAATGCAGATTTAATGGTCTCTTCCATATATCAAGTTTGAGGAGAATCAAACCAATTCAAAGATAAGTTTTAATCAAGAGTTTATTTCTCTGATTTTCATGGATATTTATCACTGAATCTGAATCTACATCAAAAGTTTGTATTTTTGATTGATTTCAGTCTCCAAGAGGGCGTGGCTTGCTGGTAAACCCTAGGTGCCCAATTTTGAAGCACACATCAGCTAGGATGTGGGTCTTTGATGAATATTATTAGCTCATGATGAGAAGTGTGACTAGTTTGGAAAATATACACACACCCTAGACAAGTTTGTGGCCCTTAAGTTGGAGTATATACAAGAAGGGAAGGACGTGTTTCTTAGAAAGGGAATCACTTCATTGTTGGGTTTTAATCTACTCATAGGAGGCCATGGAAACTTCACATTGCTAGTTGAATGAATAAAGGAGCCCTCTGGACTAAGTTGACTTCATCTCCAGTTTTTTCAATGTTTAGAAAACCAATGAGTCATTTGTTGTTATAGTCACCTTAATGTTGCTATGCAATGCTATGAAGCTACTTTGGAAAAATTATTGCTCCATTTGGCACAGGACTTTACACTAACACCTGCCTTAGTGTTCTTGTGACAAGATCTTCCTTAACTCTAATGCACTAAGAGGGGGGTGAATCAATGTATGCTAAAATTTTTAACTCTTTAAACTAATGGACAAGAATGATCACACATAACCATATACACATAATAAAACACTAGATATAAGTGGAAAATTCTAAAAGGGAAAAACCACTATGAGAATGTTTCTTGAGGCTACTACTCAAATTCAACCTCAAAATAAACAAGGATTACATGTATTTTGTAGGCACCAACCCATAGATCCATCAACATTCAAGATAATTTTTTGAGGGATCAACCTACAGGTACATCATACACCTTAATTGAACACCCTCTCAATACAATGAGACACCGACCCCAATCTTGAATGAAAAGGTATCTGTAAACATCAAAAATATACAGATTGATATCACACTCTGATCTTGACTACTAACATCGTTTCATCCTGAATCATCCCTCAGTCTAACCATTTAATCAAATCTCCTTATATGATTAAATTCATCAATATCCCTCCATTAATTAAATAAACTAGTTATTTAATTAAATCTCTCTCTTTTGTTAATTAAATCAATCACATCTGATCTAATTATCCCTATTTAATTAAATAATCAATTTATTTGATTAAATATCTAAAGTCTATCCATTAAATTAAATAAATTAAAACCTTATTTGATTTAATATAACACCATCTATTTTAACTAAATAAATCAAAATCCTTATTTAATTAACCTCTTGTCATATTCTTCTCTTATTTGATTTAAATAAATCCATAAATCTAAATCAAATAAGTCACATCATCAAATCTCCTGTTAAATTAATTAACCCTTGATTAATTTAATCTAATCTCATGTCACATCCTCTAGATTTTGCAAGTTGCACATGAAAATAGATTTAATTCATTTATTAAATCTCTATTTTCCTCACAAGGCATCTTTTGAAATATTCTCCAAATTTGAATTCAAAAATTCCAAGTCAACATGTACATCCAACAAAGCAATAACTTCATCTTACATATCCTTTGTCTTGAGCCAAGTGGAATGTATTGCAATTTTTCTTCCCTCTTGCAAGTCATTTCAACAAATTTGAATTTCAAATTCATGCATTTATTGGCACACTTCTCAAATCTTGCACACCCTCCATCCATTCATAGATTGACAAGTGGCATCTTGCCATTGGATGAATGTTAGTCCCACATTGCTCAAATTTGGACATTCATCCATCTTGGCATTTTATAAATAAAGAGCTCATATCCTTGTTTTATCATCCACAATTTGAGTAAAACTTACTATGCTCATATAATTAGCAAATTCTATCCATCACAAATGAGTTCTTAGCTAGGTTATGCAGATTTTTGGCTTGGAGCTTTCATCAATCTTCATCAAAGTGGATCACTCTTCATCATCAATCAACAAAGCTTGCATAGGAGTTGGGAAAGGGCCAATTTCCACATCAAATTGGCACCAACTCCCCGATAAGATCAAGATTTTTCATGTTCTTAATAGGATTTAGTTTGTTTTTCATCTTCTTTCATTGCGTTCTTGTTTTATTCCTATTTTGAGCATAGTTAAATGGATTTTATGGGGAATCTTGGTCTTAACTTGCATTTCAATCTTCTAACATGTTTTTTTGTTGTTTTTTGTAGGTATTGGGATCTTGGTTCACACATTTGGCGCTAGAAGGAGGAATTGAACCACAAATCTAACACGTTTTTTAAAAAAATTGTCGTTTTAGCGCTTCTGTGCACTATGTCAGCGCTTATGCACATTCTTTTAGCACTTTTGTAGACTGTTTTGGTGCTTTTTTTTGCATATTTTAGCGCTCTTGAGGGTTTTTTTAACGCTCTTGTAGGTTCTTTTAGCGCTCTTGCAGGTTCTTTTAGCACTCTTGCAGGTTATATTAGCCCTCTTGCAGGTTATTTTAGCGCTCTTGAAGGTTGTTTAAGCGCTCTTGCATGTTTTTTTAGCGCTCTTGCAGGTTGTTTTAGCGCTCTTGCAGGTTATTTTAGCACTCTTGCAGGTTATTTTAGCGCTCTTCAAGGTTCTTGTAGCACTCAGGCACTTTTTTTTAGCACATATGATCACTGTTTTAGCGCTTTTAGAGTCAGTTTTAAAATGACCATATCTTAGTCATACGGAGGTCTTTTTTGATACTTTTTTTTTTGAAATGGGGTATAATTTTATAATATATCCAATGGTTTAAGTTTTTCTTAACTATTGTGATCCTTAATGTTAAACCCTACTCTAATGTGCAAAATACCTAAGAATATGAATGATAAAAGACTAAGGACACTTCAAGATTAGCCTAAAGAGTGATAAAACAAGAAGGAAAATAGATAAAACAAGATGTAAATGGTTATACCTTCCTTGTTGTTGAAGACTCCTTGGTTGGCCCTTGATTGGAATGATTTTGTGTGCTCCTTAGATGGCTTCTTGAGTGACTAAATGCAAGATTGAATGTGCAAAATGATTAGAATGAATGGCTAGATGATAGTAAATGAGTGAGAATGCAAATTGGCAGCATGTAGTTGTAAAATGGCTAAGTGTTGAAAATGCCCTTGAGGAGGGGGTATTTATAGGAGAATTTGAATTCTCTAGAGAATTCAACGGTTGAGATGCATCCAACAAGGCCAAGATGAAGGGCTATGGTGGGTTGAGAACCCACAAGCCCTCACATCTTGACATGTGGATGGTGAAGTGGCTAAGGGGAGATGAGGTGCAAGTGAGGTGGCCAAAAGGTACATGAGGTGGAGGAAGGACAAGTACCTTCCAAGCATCTTGGGGAGGAGAAGAATCTTGGGTGAATAAAAGTGAATTTTAAATTCACAATGATTGGAAGAATCTGGATAAGACAATGTTCCCAAAAGGTGGGAGTTTATCACATGTGACTTGATGTGACAAGTCAAAGGTTCTAGAAGATGCATGGGAAAAGGGGATTCTTGGAGGAATAAAAAGGAATTAAAAATTCCTTGGGGGATGGAGAGAGTTGACCAAGGTACTGATTAAGATTAATTAATCAGTAATTAGAAGATAATAAGGATTAGAAGCCAACTTGCAAAAGTTGGAGGATGTGACACATCCTAATCAAGGATTAGGCATGTGCACATCCCTACTGAAGAAATTAGGAGATGGACTAGGATTAGATGAAAATGACATGTGAGGAATTAAATAAATGTGATATTTATCTAATTCATTTGATGAAAAGGGATTAAGGAGGGTAAGGTATTTAATTATTAATTAAATACCTTAGGGATTTGGCAGAATTAAGGATATTAATTAAATAATACAGTATTACTTAATTAATGAAAATAAGATGAAAGGGGATGAATTTGGATAAATTAAGTGTCCAAATTTAGATTTCTACAACTATTATGAGTTAAAATTTTCAAAATTTCATCTAAAGTCAAAATACATCATAACTTGGCCTAAGTTTTAGGGTTTTATGGTTAATGTTTCATCTAACCCCTATATCCTTTTGTTTCTTGATCTCATATAACATTTTGAGCACTTTTTTAGGTTATAAAATAAAAAGGGGGAGGAGGAAACAAAATCAAAGCTTCTTATGACATCATTTCTCTATTTTATCAAATGTCTTTAGACACTGTTGGAAGCAATTATAATTCCAAGTTTAAGGATTTTATCGCTTCAAGCTTTTAGGACTCAATAGATTTAAATTTTGGCTCTAAAAAGAACAAAACAAAAGGGCTTAAAATGAACATTAGAACTACAACTTACTAGATTTTGTTTCATGGATTAACAAATTGAACAAAATGTCTTTCACTTGTGATTTGGTGCTCTAAAATGAACTCACATTTTGCTTTGGGGATTTAAAAAAGAACAAGTGCAACTTTTTTTTTGTGAGGGCTTACTTAAACTAAAGCCATTGAAAAAGGACATATGCGCTTCTCTCGTGCTTTATAGCGATCTTGAGAATCAAAAGGCTTTTTTCATGACTTTAGGGTGAGACAAAGCAATCACCTCCACACTTCAATTTGGGTTTAAAATTGAACAAAATCTTGTGTGAGTGTGAGTAGAGCATCATCACGTATATTCTCTCTCTTTGTGCTGTCAAAGATTGATCGAGTTACAGATTTTGTCTTTGATTTCTTTTGTTTATCCTAGAGGGCCTGCCTTAGGGAAAAAGTACTCACCCAAAGGAATGACTCAACCGATAATACTCTAAAGCCAAGAGTATTTTCCAACCGGTATATAAATGTGTATATTGGAGTAAACGCCAATATCATGCAGTTGATTCTGACAAGATGGATCCGAAAGGGGACTCTTTCCGTATGGGTCAACTCCTATGAACGGAAAAGTCCTTACTAAAACCCATGTGTTAGAATTTTCCAAAATCCTTTAATCTATTTGTTGGTGCAAGAACAGTTGTTCTGAAGTCATCCCACACTTTTATGGTCTTCTAGTAGAAATGGAAAGCATGACGTGGGAGTTTAATGGGTGTTGATGCTTGGATGCCCCGTATAAGTGAGTGCCATGGAGGGGAGCCAGTGGGGTCAAGCATCTAACCATTCGCTAGAGATAAGCGTAGTTGGACTTGTCCAAGTGGGAATCCAACAAATATTGTCTTACACATCCATAGGATTGTACTTATTCTTGGGTTACAAAAATGCATTGCTTGATCGAAAACATCTTGAAAACAAACACTTAACATTATCCAAATTTCAAACCCTTTTGGAGACAAATGCCATTGACTCAATCTATATGTTATTGCTTTCCCTTGGGATTCATGTCCTTAGAGGTTTCTAAACATTGGATTATATCTTAGTTTGTCTCCTTAAGTAAACAATAGGAAAACCCTTGCCTTAACTTCATTGAATTTCCACATAACATATCTTGTGGTATTTGAAGAAGGTAAGACATTGGACATCGTAGTTTGAAAGCTTAATCAAATAAAGTGTTTTTGGTAAAAATAAAGACATTAAGCAAAGCTAAACAAAAATAACTTTCATGTGTGATTGAAGACTCACGATTCTCAAGAAAATACAAATCACAAGGTCATTTGCCCAAAATTTGAAAATGTTTGTTCAAAAGAAATCATTGTTTGGTTATAAAGGTCTTTAGGAAGCATTTGGATTTTCTTCAATACCTAGGTCTAGGCAAACAAAGCATCTTTTTAGGTTCATCTTAGGATCAAAAGAAAACATCAAAATATTTTTCACCCATCCTCCAAGACATTAAAACAAACATCATCTCACAAATCACCTTTTGGAAAATCTTGAAATCATTCTTGATACTAGGCTTTTTGGAAAAATCCAAATCATCAAGATCATCAAAACCTTTGAGATTGAAATCCTTGAAAACATTATCATCAAAATCACCTTTGGCTAAGTGTGTGTAGATGCATCCTTTTGCATATACTTAGGTCAAAGATTATCAAAATCATCTTATTTGGCTTAGTACATGGAGATGAATCCTTCCCCATATACTTAGTGAAACCATCATCTTGCTTGGATAAGTGTGGATAGGTGCATCCTTCTTTCCACACATATTCAAATTATCATCATTTGATCAAATCTATCCCTTAGATAATCATCCAAACATCTTAGGGTATTTTTGCTCAAATTCATAAGTAATCAAAATCAAAATCAAGGACAAAATCCAAAATCCAAAATCAAAATCAAAATCAAAAAGTCCCAAAAGCCTAGTATCTCCTTCAAAACTTACCAAAAGATCATAACGTTCACCCATCCATCTTTTACATCATCATCATATCACCTTTTGATCCTCAAGATATCCTAGAAATTTCTACTTTGGGCTTAGAGTAAGAATCAATCCAAAAAATCAAGAGATTCATCTCCCATTCTTAAAAAATTGATCCTTGTTTTATGGTTCAAACTAGATCTCAATACAAGAAAAGCATGGAAGCCAACAAAGAAACACCTGCTTCAAGCGATCTTAGCCACACGAATGTTGAAATAAATCCCGCCGAATCAAGCAATCCTTTAACTCTCTCACAAAATCCACAAGAAGTAGCTCAAGGAGAAGATCTCCCCTATGGAATGTTTCACAACAAAATAATTTAAATGCTTCAAAATCCAGAAAATCATAAGATCGTCAATATCATGATGAAGCTTAACCCTTCATTATACATGCTTGAACTAGCAATACAAGGGGCTAAATTGCCTTTGTATTTTGACACAAGCACCATAGTGGAAAAATCATTTTCCATCTCATCCACCGTTCCCATCTCATCCACACCCCCATCCCAAAACATCACTCAAAACATTCCTCAAATCACAACATCTCTTGCTCCAACCCAACCCAACATTAATAAGGGAAATGCATTTCTCAATGCTATTCAAGCACATCCCCTTGTTAATAATCAAAACTTGGATGCAAATACCACATTGGAATAAAACATACTTGAAAACCCACTACAAAAGAATGTTCCTCTCAGTTTCCGCCGTGATCCATCATCATCCTTTTTTCTCGCAACACCTCAAAATCTTCTACTCACAAATTCGCAAGAAGAAAGAGACATGTTCGGACCAGGGGGAATCTTTGACACCACAACATTTTCACAAGAATTGGAACCCCTCACATTCCCACCTCTTCCACCGTTACCATCATCATCCACACCACTCCTTGGTTTAGGGCTTCCCCCTCTACCAAATAACAATCAAACCACCATCCCAAATATCAACCAAAACATTTTACCAAACACCAAAAAATTGTCGTTAATATCACAACAATAGACAACAAATACACAAACAATTGAAATATCATCAAACACCCCCTTAACGTCACAAAGCATGGTCTCTTAAGGACCAACCACATCAACAACACCATCCATCATGCAAAACACCAATACCACACTCACGAATACCATTCCAAATCCACCTCCACCCCCACCACCACCAACTTACACAACATCAAACCAACATGACGCACATTGCAAGCTACTTTTCAAAGAGGATATCAACAAGTTCAAAAACAAAAATCCAAACAACTAACTTCTTAGCAAGCCGCCCAAATAGCATAAGCCACATTACAAGTACAACAAGCCCAAGCGTTATTACAACAGCTTCCCAAGCATTGCAAGCACAAAAAGCTATACAAACCTTACTACAACAACAAGTAGCACAAGCACAAGCCACACAAGCCACACAACGCAAGCTCAATCACAAGCTTAATATCAGGCATAGCAAGCTCAATATCAAGCACAACTTCTTACACAAAGACAAGCAGCGCAATTGCAAGCATATCAGCAAGCATTAAAGCAATATCAGGAACAACAAGAAGCAGCACAATTGGCAGCCCAACAAGCGTTGTTGGAACAATAACAAACATTGTTGGAACAGAAACAAGTGCAACAACAAGCACAAATCTTAGCCTAGCAACAACAAGATCAACAACAAGCATTATTCATACAAAAGTAGGTGGAAGCCTACCTCGCTCGACAAAACATACAGATACCATTGAATAATATGCTGACCAACCCACCCATCCAACCCATGATTGAAACACCCCAAAACACCTTCATCCCACCCCTTGATCCACAAAATGATGTGACAACACAAATCAGGTTGCTTTCGCAACAAGTGCTCGATCTGCAATCCAGGCGAACAATAAAAACACCAAGCAACCTGTGTCCCTATCCATTTGATAGAAGCCTAGAGATGAAACCATTCCCCAAGGGATTTGAAATCCCCAAATTTGACAAATATCGAGGGATGGGAAACCCTGAGGATCACATCAGGGAATTTCAGGTTCATTGCATGGAAGTCGCATACAATGATACTTATCTGATGCGGCTATTTCCTAGGAGCTTGGCAGGCCCTACTATAGAATGGTTCTCTCGTCTACCATCAGGAATTTGAACATTTCAAGAAATTATAGATGCATTCATTAAAAATTACGCATGTAGCATTGCAATGGATGTTAGTTTAGAAGAACTCTCAGCTCTAAAGCAAGGAAAGAATGAATCATTTGCTTCCTTCTTACAACAATGGCAATCAAAGCCCAATCAAAGCAAGTGGACCATGCCGGAAGAACAACAAGTTTGCACCATCATTTCCAACCTTGACAGACTCTTGGCATTCCATCTCAAGGTCCAAGGAATCACTACATACGATCAATTGATCCCTAAAGCGCTCAGTATCAAACGAGCCCTCATGACTCAACCCATAGGATCATCATCATACCCTGAACAACAAAACAACTGCCCACCATCCAATTACAATGATAAACCATGCACATGGGCAAGAAACAAAAACATTGCTAATGATGGTGTCGTCGACGCCAAGGTGGTCATTAGTGGTCCTCACCAAAATACAACCACACCACAAATCCAATCACAACACCAAAACACCCATCACATACCATACCAACCAAACAATAATCCAACCATCAATAATCTCAATGACCAAAGAGGACCACCCCAACACAAGAGTTATCCAAAATGAAAGTACACTACTTTAGGGGAACCACTTGAGGACATCATGAAAAAGCTCATAGATGAAAAACTCATCAAAGCACCGACATTTGAAAATTACCAAGAACCCAATGTCAAACCTCCTTGGTATAACGAGAATCAACTTTGTGAATTTCATAAAATAAAAGGCCATACCACAAACAGTTGTATGAGACTCAAAAACATTGTCCAAAATCTCATTGATAAAAAAATCATAAACGTGGAACAACCTACAGGGAACCAGGACCTTAAAATATACACAAATTTGATGCCAAATCATGGCAACAAAGGGAATCAAAAAGATAAAGGGAAAGGCACCCACTCAAACATAAATCATGTGTATGAAACAGTCGTCACCTCCCTAGATGAAAATTGCATGGTCATTACCATCAAGGGTGCCTATGCTGAAGATTGTGGAATCACCACAAGAGGCGAAAAAGTAACTATCGTAGGCTCATCCCAGCCAAACAAAACCCCTACATATAGATCTACTCCTAATGGTTACAATGTGCTAGACCAGCTCAAGAGAACGCCAGCGCAAATCTCCATCATGGAGTTTCTAAAAATATCATCTGCCCATAGAAAAATTCTTGAGGAAGCCTTGGCCTCATCCACCATCCCCGCAGATCTTGATGCAGAGCAATTCCAAGCTATGGTCGAAAACATCATTATGCCTAATCTTCTTACATTCTTCAACCAATATTTCCCTTCCCAACCATCTCATAACCGTGCACTTCACCTAGAAACTATAGTACATAAAAGCAAAATCAAAAGAGTCTTAGTGGATGGAGGTGCAGGTTTGAATATATGTTCTCTCAGCCTCATCAAGTAGTTGAAAATATCAGAAGATTCCATTGACAAAGGGAAAGGCATCACTATAAGAGCATACAATGATCAAGAAAGAGTGTCTCAAGGCACGATCAAACTCCCTATTCAAGTAGGGCCGGTTCTCATGGAAACCACCTGTTAGGTTTTAGATCTTGACTTGCCATATAACATCCTCCTAGGACGTCCATGGATTCATGTGATGAAAGGAGTAGCATCAACCTTTCACCAATGTGTGAAATTTACACATAATGGACAAGAAGTTACCATTCATGGAGATCCCGAACCTTTTTCATACTGCAAAACTCTTGAGGAAAAATATTACAAAATCCCCTAAGTACCAAAAAATGATGAGGGTCCATCCAAATCATACATTAATCCCGCCACCCTCACATCCACTTCTGAGACAGAGACACCTGCCATTCCTACCATCTCCGATATCAAGCTCATCATCCAGGAGGATGGTTGTGGAAGCTATAGGCTCCCTAACAATGCTTTTTTGATAGGAGAATTACCAAAATCTCCTAGATCATGAGGACACCCACAAAAAAATCAAGCTTCCACATCACAAACCTCTCCTAAAGATTATCCTGAATTCACAAGCTGGGGAGATCTGGGCCAAGAGGTAATTGAGACAGATTCATCGCATATGTTATATCAAGGTGAAAGACCGGCAACAAATTTACTAATGGATGAAAGAAGCAAAGGCCTCCAAATGATGCTCGCAATGGGTTATGACAGAAATCAAAGACTGGGACAAAATGACAATGGCCTTATAATACCTATCATACCAGAGATGCGACCAATAACAAATCTTAGCCTTGGATGTACCCCTTTGAGTATAACCATACGTGGTCGAAGTCCTCTGATTAGAACGGTTAATATTTCTCCTTAGCCAATAGGAGCAGAAGTATGCTCATTAACATCCATAGGTAGAGACATGCATAACTTTATAACTAAGGCCTATATTAGTAGTGATGACGAGGATACCATGAACAATCTACCTAGGTTATTTGAGGACACCACCCTTTGCATGATTAGTACCTTATCTTTTGAGCCAAACAACCAAGACCATGAAATCCACTTAGTATACCCCCAATTGATCGACTACGACCAACGAGGACCACCAGTTCTTGATACATTCAAAAATGAGGAAGCACTCTCAGAATTCATGGGATTGAGGGATAACATTCCAGATGGAGATCATAAAGTAGGGTTTATAATAGAGTTGGACACACAGGCCTATTACGGGGAAACGATTGAATCCTTCAGTCGCAAAAGTGAGAAACTAAGAATAATATCCAAGTCCTTGAGTGAAAACCACACTATGGCACTCTCTGACAAGAAAAAAGTAAAAAGAAAGGACGTATCCAATGGTGAAAACCTCTCTGGGGCACCAGAGGATGGGGAATTCAATCTTCCTTTAAGAGCCATTCATCAAGAAAAGTCGACAGTCTTGGCAGAAAAATGCAATCCAGTCAACTTAGGAATAGAGGAGACCCCGCCTATCACATTCTATGTGGAATCACTACTATCAGAAGAGCAAGAACTCCTAGTAGCATTCCTAAGGGAGTGACAAGTAAACTTTGCATGGAGTTATGCTGACATGCCAGGCTTTGATCCAGATACTGTCATCCACCACTTGGCAGTATATCCTGAAGCAAAACCCGTCAAACAAAAGCTTCAGAAAATGCATCCTCAGATAGCCCTATTGGTCAAAGTAGAACTCAAAAAGTTGTTAGATGCAGGATTCATCCAACCCATAAACTATCCAGAATGGGTGTTAAATTTGGTCCCTGTTTCAAAGCTTGATGGAGCTATCAGAATTTGCACAGACTTCAGAGATTTGAACAAAGCATGTCCAAAGGATGATTTCCCACTTCCCAACATCGACATGATAATAGACATGACGAAAAGACATGAGATGTTATCATTAATGGATAGATTTTTAGGATATAACCAAATCATGATAGCAAAAAAAGATCAACATAAGACAGCCTTCACTTGTCCATGGGGGACCTACTACTGGAACATGATGTCGTTTGGCCTAAAGAACACAGGAGCAACCTATCAAAGGGCCATGACACTAATATTCCATGATATGATTCACAAGACGGTTGAGGACTATGTTGATGACATCCTAGCTAAGTCAAGAAAGAGACAAAATCACATAGCGACCTTGAGCGTTATCTTTGATAGACTGGAGGAATACAAAGTTAGACTAAACCCAAAGAAGTGCGTCTTCAGCGTACAATCAGGTAAACTGCTAGGATATATAGTATCGATGAGGGGTATTGAAGTGGATCCAGCAAAAGTGAAAGCAATCCTCGAAATGGAAGCACCAAGGACACTAAAACAATTAAGGGTCCTCCAAGGTAGACTCCAATCCATTTGAAGGTTCATAGCATAGTTAGCAGACAAACAAAATCCATATTCTCACCTACTCCACAAGGGAGTAGCGTACAAATGGGATGATAAATGTGAAGAAGTATTTAACAAAATTAAGGAATACCTATTGACACCACCAGTCTTAATGCCACCTATCCCAAAGAAACCATTGATCTTATATGTATCAGCAACAATAGCAGCCCTTGGAGCTCTCCTAGCTCAACATGATGAAAACAGAATGGAGAGGGCTATATACTACATCAGCAGGACAATGGTTGGGCATGAGTTAAACTATTCATTTATTAAGAAATCATGTCTCGCAGTAGTGTTTGCATCTCAAAAATTTAGACATTACATGCTGGCACACAAGATAAAGCTCATCGCCAAAATTGATCCCCTCAAGTATCTACTATCAAAGG